>VWYI01047911.1:125712-153794 GCA_013399455.1 Anthoscopus minutus
ACGGAGCTCCCGCAGCGTCACGGCCCGGCAGAGGCCCCGGCGCCCGGCACCGCCGCGCGGCTGCCGCAGGCGCAGCTCTGGCAGCGGCCGCAGCGCTCAGCGAGCGGTTCTCCTTCGCGGAAACCGGGAAGCCCGACGGACGTGCCTGAGGGAAGGCGCAAGGAAGCGGCAGGAAACGGAATAAATAGCATCATTGCGGCACTCATCAACACCGGATAAAACTATCGCAAGCCAGCCGGGAAAACAAAACCCCTCCTAAAATTCCAAACGAAGTAGTTCCACGTGCCCTCTTCAATGAGAATAATTTTAAAGCAAATACTTAAAAAAACATGTTTAAAGTATTCATAGGTAATTGTTGCCGCAGCTGCGTTGTAATGCGGTGTTTAAAAGACTTTTTGTCGGTGTCCGGTACAGAGAGAAATTCCCCAAGTTTAAACGCGTGCATATATGTCCTTTTTGCCTTTCAACATCTTGGAATTCCCCTACTCTTTGTGGGAAGGCATTTTTTAAATGTTGGTCATTAAAAGTTGGAAAAGCTGCGTTCTGGCATCCACACCTTCATTTTAAAATTATTAGGTGAGCTTTTTTTTTTTTTGTTGAAATAGCAGAATAAAGGTGCATTTTGTGTATGCTTTGCATTAAAAGTCTGCATTCTCCAATTTTTCAAAATACTTGCCTTTGCTTATTAATACTGTAGGAGAAAAATGTCCCACTATGTATTACAAGACTCAGAGTTTGTCCCTTTCGTTAGGGAAGAACTTTGTGGGCAGACATGAAATGTTTAATGATGCAAGCACTGGAACACAGAGAACATGAACGTGTTCGACTGCATCTGCTAGGTCAGAATGGAGCCAGTCTTGTCCAATGCTCTGTCTCCAAATGTGGCCAGAAGGGGGATACCCAAGGAATTAAGACTAGAGAGAGCCTTTCATGTTACACTCCCTGAATCCTCTCCCAGCCTCCAACCATCTGGAGGGACTTCCCAAGGCAGGGATAAGTGTCTGGTTATTTAGTAACCCTTGGTGGTTCCCTTTCATGAACCTGCTTGTCTCCCCTAGAAGCCAGGTGAACTTCTTGAATCCATAACATGCCATGGCAAAGAGTTGGGTCAGCATAATGACATGTTGTGTGGTTTTGTCTGAAATGTCACCTTTTATCTGAACCTTCTATCTGCCAGTACCATTTGATGCTTTTGTACTGACAGAGCCAACAGTGGATCCCTAGGCATTCCTTCAAGAACACTTGTGATTCTCAAAACCTCTATGTCTCCTAAGACCAGTTTCTCCAAGATGATGATCCGTACCTTTACAGTTCTTCTATCTACAGAGCTCTTCCGTTCTCTAGAATGACCTTTTTCCCCCAAGAAAAAGGGGATGAGAAAATCTAAGTAAATATCAAGTGTCCAGCCTGACTGCCAAATAGTAACCGAGAAAATCCTTAAGTTTGGAATCAAAGATTCAGTATTTGAATTAGATAAAGGAGAGAGTAATAGTTGGGTCAATACCATGGACATGATGGGGTGAGAGTTATGCAATTTTCAGGATATCACTTCCAGAGTACAACATTGTTTCAGAAGAGCAATTATTCTTTTGGCTCAATGTTAAATCCCTTCTGATGAGTGTGGGTATGGAGTCCAATTCTGTGTTGAAGGATCCTGAGGAAAGCTGTTCTCACAATCATCTTTTTAACATACTAAGCAGTAAGGGGAGATCTTGGAGGTGATAAATGCTGGAGTGCAGGCTGAATCAGTTCATCTTTCTTAACTCTATCTTGCCAGTGTGCCTCCATCTCTGTGGCACACAGCAAGCTAAGCTAAGGGCACATTCCTTATGATTCCCATATTCCTCACTCAGTGTAATAGCAAATGGCAGTCAGTGTCTCTTTGGGGGGTACCAATTGCTGTACTGTTTGGAAAACTTGCCTTTCTGGCATTCAGCATGAACATATCTGTGTAATAAATTACCTTCAATTTTTACATTACCATTATATTAACAGCAGTAGATGTCAAATAGATCTGCTATTTGTTATTGGCTTTGGTTTGGCTCTCACAATTATTTTTGTTGCCACTGAAACACTCAGAATTCCTTTTAGATACTTGGAAGCAAACACTCATATTCATTGTTATGTTGAAATACAGTATTTTGGTAATCTGAAATTTGAAAACTTAGATCTTCATAAAAGAAATGTTATTTCACAGATGTCTTCAATACAATTCAAATAATTAACCTCAGAACTGAGCCTTAGGATACCATGTGCATCTATGTAACAGATAGTACACACCTGAAAAAGTCTGTAGGTTCATGACTAATGTTTCCCCTTTGGTTCCACAAAGGCCATTAATTCCCTGTAGGGATCTACAGAGAAGTGTATTAGCAGCAAACATAGAAAAAGAAGTCACAAATATGATGCCAATGTTGTAGTACCTTCCAACTGCTCGTACTATATTCTGTTCCATCATCCCCTAAATATACTAATAATGTGTATTTAGGAAGTATTATTATTTAGAAGGCATTACAGTATCTAAGAACAGTTTTTGAGGTGAAACCCAAGTGATTGATTAAGGACATGTCCTGAGCAAAAAGGAAGTAGAAGATGGATTCCTTACAGTTGCATGTGGATATGATGCATGCCTGTTAACGACTAGAGTGAGGTAAAATACAAACTTCACCAGATGAACATGTCTGGCAATGAAATGGATACCCTGAAGGTGCAGTTTCTGCTCAGAGAGGGCTGACCTAAGGCAGAGCTGCTGCAAGGGCCCACCTTCTGCAGCCTGACACTTGAACCTGCTCCCACACAGGTACCAGTACTCGTGCAGTGGTGCTAGTTCAGTGCAACAATGCCAATTCTGACGTAGCAAAAACAAAGTTTTAAGAGCCAGCTCTGCATTGCTTTGGGCTGCATGACCATTGGAGCTTGTACCAAAGGAGGACAGCACTGATTCACACCGACTTACGCCGTGCAGAACTTCATTCAGAGGGTGTGGGAGCCTCGTACAGAGCAGCAGCTGCTAACAAAGCAGTCCTTCACAGGAGCAGACACCTAATTTGAAAGCAGTATTTCCACTTTCAAGGAGATGTGGCAGTTCTCTGACTTAAAGAATTATAAAAGCAAACTTCTGGCAAATTAGAAGTATTGAGGAATGAGAGAAGTAGATCCAATCTCTCTGCTTTGCCTGCTGGCCTCCATAGGAGCTGTCATGTTCTGTAAGGAAAAGGCTCTGTGATGAACACTACCAACAATATGGTGAATTTAAAACCAAGGTTTTACCTTAAGAGGCACCCAGCTCCTCTACACTTTCTGCACAGCACCTGAAACACATGACTGTATGCAAATCACACCTGCTGGTTTACAAACTGATACCAGAAGTAGAACTTGTGTCAGGACTGTCCTGGAAAAAAAGTAGCAGGGAACAAGGTTAAATGCTGAGTCCTCAGGGAACTTGTCATGGGGCCCTGCAAGAACTCAGAAGTGCAAGTTCTGTACAAAAAGATCTTCATGTTTCATCTCAGTTTCAAACAGAAGATTTTTGTACAAGACAAATGTGACAAGCCCAGGATATTTCACCTGAGATTTAAGTGGCATTTCTATGTTTTGGGGGGAGAAAGTTTTGCATTAAAGTGCAATAAACACATTTACCACACACACACTGACAAGTAACTTGGAACTTTTTCAGTAATTTATACCATTTTTTTGCTTTATAACTAGGGATAACTTTTATGGAAATGTACAAGAATCAATTTTATCCTATTATTGTCTTTAAGAATTTCTAGCTATCCATTTTAATTTAAAAAAAATCCATGCATTTCCATCAGCAAACTATTTCAGTGATGCCAAATCTTGTCAGAAATGACAAATTTAGGAGTGTGAAAGAGCTACAAAACATTCCACTAGTTGTTTCCTTATTCTTCAAAACAAATGATTGCTATATGTTCCTCTAACCAATCTCTTGAATTCTGTGTGATCAAACAAATTCTAATTAGAGTGAGGAAGTCTTAGTTCAGTCTGCTGTCTGTCTGGCAAGTGGTATATGCACCATTTGTCCCCCTTAGCTCCACTGAGTAGAACTAGACATTGTGCCACATTCTTGCAAAGTCAGCACCACAAATGCTGAAGGTACTTTGCAAGTCTTGCTTAATTTCTTCAATGTACAGAGTTTATACATTTCAGTGTAGATGAAAAGCTTGAAAAAAAATAAAAGGTAAAAATGCCCAAACTATAATTCCAATAGGAAAAATCAAGTTTTAATTCAAATCACAAAAACTGCCAGTAAAAATGGAAATAATGGACCTAATTCACCCCCACCGGACCACCACTGATATCAAGAGATGTATGCAGGAATGATTTTGGCAAAAGCAATCACTCCATTTTCTTTAGTTACACACCTCACACATTAATCCCATAATTTTCCTGCTGAGTTCTCCTAGCCAACAACAGTGATTACAAAAAAGGCAGCTTCAGCTTGTCCAGTTATATTCTTCATCATTTCTGTTGAAGGCAGAGCCACTCTTTTGGTACTTGATATGAGTATTTTTCCTCAAAAACATCTTTATAGGGAATATGCCATGTATCACCTGTAGTCTGTACCACACAGTCGTAACGGAAAGCAGGCTGTTGGGAAAAAACAGAGAAGAAGCATTTTGGTTTAGACTTTATACAATATATTATTAAAATATTGATTACAGGTAGTTATGACTTCCAGTGCTTACCTTAGAAGTCTCCACAATTTTATCTCAAAAATTCTCATTTTATTTTCTTACACAAAACAAATCCTAAATTTTAGTACTGGAGGAAAACTAAACTATCTTCTAGTATTTTGCGGTCTAGGAGTCATTATAAATGCTGTCCTCAGATAATAATGATTTTAGCATAATGTACTCAATTACTAGAAATGGCAAAATGATTGTTGTTCTATTCAGTTAAATGAAATCATAAGGGAGTTACTCAGGATGTGGAGTTTATAGGCTTGAACATAGGATTTAATGACAGTAATGACATCTTGTATATGTTCTCTCAGTTTCTCTTTACAGAGCTGACTTGCTCTGTCCCAAAAAGAAAAGGAGATGTAAGAAAAGGGTTTATCACTAACACTTTCAGAAACATCTGGTTGAACAAATAGAATAAACAATTTTTCAGGTCTATTATGTTGCAGATATACTAAGTCAACATATATAAGACAAATGCAAAAGAAATATCACTAGCTGATAATTATGGTTCCCAGGACATACTATCACTCTATATGTAGTCTTGGAAGTCTGCTTTCCTGTGGCAGCTTCCAGAATACCCTAGAAGACAGCTATGACTGGGAATATCAATCACCCAAATCACTTGTATGGGAATTAAGATGTGAAAATTAGCAGTCCCTTTGTACAAAAGAAAGGAACAAGGTGTAGCCAAAGCTGTGTTACTCACGTAACCCACCATTCATTATTTGGCTCCAAAAGCAGAAATGTATATATGGCAACAAAGAATGAAAGGCTGTCATTCTTACAAACTGGTATCTCTGTGTGTAATCACAGATGTTATTTTACCATTTTAAGCAGAGAAGGAAGAAAACTATTCTGCATAGGTGCAGTATTCCTTTAAGCAGGCAATTACAATACAGACAGACCAGATAACAAAACAACTGCATATAGAATGTCACATGATGAATTTTTCCCTAGAAAAATCTTAATATGGCTGCATTCCTGTTTATGTACTGTTCACAAGGATATATATCTCCTAGAAATAATAGTAGTATTCTGCCATAACATGGCATTACTGCAATTTCTGCAGCTGAATAATAACTATAAACCTGACTGTTCTGGGCTTTCCCTCATGAAACTTTACACCTATGTTAGGTTAATATTACAGTGAATACTGAAATACCTGTATTTTTCTGCTTCCTTAAAATAAAGATGAAAGAAATTCTATTGTAAAATTAGAAGCATGATATTTTATAATAGTGCTGCGGAGGAGAATAAGGGATTTCAAAGTTTAAAGTAAATTAAAACATTGGCACACAGGTTTTACTGAGGCCAGTAATGGTTACAGAGTTTCCAGCACTGGAAAGATGTGTATACATAAACTTTTATTTACATTTTAAACATTTAGGTAGCATTTCTCGGCTCTATTAGAGTTTTCTTGTTTGTTGCATGCTTTGTGATTTCAGAGAATTTTCAGTTAATGTGGGAGTTTTGAGTACATGGGTACAAATCTGTTTCTTAGACTTGAACAAGATATTTTGGCTCGCAGAGTTTGAAATAACATATCTTCAATGAATCTGCTCTGTGTGTTTTCTGACTGCAGCAGGAAAACTTACCAAAAAATTTATGCTCCTCCCTTCTGCAGAAGAGGTACACACTATCTGGTGCCCACGCTGCCACTTACGGAACAGGTGGCGTGTCAGACTGTCGGAGAGACAAGCCTTGTGATCCCGCAGGAAGTCTCTAGTAACAAACCTGCAATGCTTGCCTGATCGGAGAGTGGCATATAACAAGAAGGTATCATCTTCAGAGCTTCACAAAACAAATGGATAAAACAAATGTCATTCACAAGGCAGTAAGTGATTCAAATGCTGATCAAGATTTATTTATCAGCAACACTGAAAATTCCTACCACTACTCTAGTTCCCTGTAAGATAAAAAAATTTTTACCACAGGGCACCAAAAGCTAGAGTGCAATAAAAATTAGTTGCATGCTACTTAGAGCACTTTTTTCCTCTTATCACAATCTAATAATAGAACAATATAATTTCCTGCCACGAAGTTTAACAATACCATGCTGTGTGGAACAAAACTGCTAAAATTCAACAGTGTACCCCCACACAGCAGCAGACCACAACTGCACGCTTATGCTACCAGAAATTCTTGTAAGTTCAGGCCACTGTGCTCTTGGCAGTGGTTTTATCAATCATAAATCCTAATAAACCAAAAAGCCGACAATATGATTCTAAGTGACAAAAGTCTTCATAATGCAACTTTTTATGTACTTTTGAACAAGTATAGCAAGGGATATGTTTCTTTCACATACACAGATAGAGATACTAGCAATGGTACTAAAAACTAGAGCAAAATGCACATAAATCAATTGTTGGTCTTTATTATATTAAGCCATTTTCTTCAACTTACATATTTTCAGCAAAGAAGAAGTCTGCCTTAGTCTGCATCTCCTTCATAATTTCTCTCTTCCAGTTTGAAGAGTTCATCAGCATATGTTTGCGGCCCAGCACAAGCAATCGGGCATTCTCTTTTGCCAGGCAGTTGACAGCATCGAACAGCTGCAGAAAACAAAGCAAACCAAAGATTTTCTTAGCTGTAAAAACAGAATGACAGGGAATACTTTCATGTGTCTCACCTAGACGGACTTCTAGACTACTTGTTTCACACAGTTCTTAACTGCAATATGAATTAAGTAGATAACTAATTCCCTAATCACAAAGAAAAAAAGAAACAACAAACCAATTCGTTGCAGGAAGCTGCTCTCAACCACACAGAAAATACAGTGCTTTTAATACTCCAGCTCTTGCAGTTCAAATGACACTAACGACCTCGGGCAGAGCTGTATGGAGATGTCAGAAGTTCCAAGCCGAGGGAAGTGAATCACGCTGGGATTTAAGTGATACCCACTTCTGACCACGGAGCACCGGCATTGCTGAGCACACCGCCTCTCCTGCGCCACTTGCTGGAGCTGGAGTCCTGCACGGCCTGAGCTGCCCTGCGGGGAGGCAGCGAGAGGCAGGACATGGAAATAAATCCATGTCCTCGGGAATAAGGCTTTATGGAAACCACATCCAGACTAGCCGCCCACTTGTGAGCCAGCATACTGAGGTGGGACTTCAGAGGGACTTTTCAGCAGTCTTTTAAGCCTATGCCTGTTCTGCAACAAGTGCTTCTCAGGACAGACACTTGTGCCTGGGACTTTCCCTCCCTGCTGCACCCAGACTGAACTCAGGGAGGACAAAGGTCCTGGCTTTCAGCATACAGGTTATTACTGTGGACTGCTCACAAAACAATGGCATTTCAGTTTGACCCAGAAAGACAGAAGAATTGTTTCTTGAGATTGATGCATCTATCATATTTGAAAGACAAGGACAGTACGTATCAACCACCAGGGAATGGTATTTCCTAATTTTTACCTGCATTTGTTGCCACTATTTGCCAACATACAATTGCCTGATAATTCTTTAATCCTTCCTGCTTTTCTACTTCCCTCTTTCTTGTTACTTTTTCTCCCTTTAATACCTTCAATTGTCCTTCTTCTTGTCTTGCTCTTTTCCCTCCTTTCCTCCTGTTTGTGATCCTTCTCGTTTTTTGGTATAATTTGTTTTTGATTCAGGGGCTAGAAAAAATTGTTCATATAACTTGTGTGCCATTTTACAATGCATTTAGTTTCATCTTCAAGTACCAGGAGAAAGGAGTGGCCCCATTCAGTCTTCTCTCAAGCTGCACAATCTCTCTACATCTGTTGTGTCAGATCTATATCACAACTACACACAACTCACTGATCCAACAAAAGACTTTTTTGTAAGGTTGAGCTTGCAGCAACCCAACAGACAGACTTGAGCCAAAGGTTCAATGACTGATGGGAGCACAATGCTGGAGGTGGTGGGGACAGGAAGTGTGGGAGTGCCCTTCACAGGAAAGGACCTGCAGATGGCTCCAATTGGGTATGCCATGAATCTGGATCTGAGAGAGGAAGCCAGAAGATTTTCTACATTAATTTTAACTGTTGAGATACAAGTTGCTGTTGCCAGTATTGATTCTGAGGGACTAAAGGCTCTGTTTCCATACAGGTATAGGAGCTTGGTGCTAATGAAAAGCACAAATGCCTAACAGTACCTATTGGAACTGATTTCCTGCTTCCAGGAGATCACACTGGATATTGGCTACCACATGTGTGCAATCTACCTTTCCCTGGTTACAAAACATAATGTGAGCAGGAAGAGGCCAAATGCAATAACTTCTTATGCATGGAACCAGTCCTTCAAATAGCTGGATTAAAATACCAAAGGAGAATTAAGCTGGTTAATCTGAATTCATTAAAGCTAATAAAAGTTAGGAATGTAGCTGCTGCATCCACAGACATTTTCATGGACAGAAGTCAACAGTGAAGAAATAATAACCATGAGTAACTTTAGCAAACACAAATTCCAAATTAAAATATTTTTTCTTTTTTCCTAACCTTTTTCTACATTAAAGGAAGACTAGAAGAAAATCATGTGAAAAAAAGAAGTTAAAAACAGCAGTTCCAGATACAGACTGGTCAACAGCAGCTATTCACCCGTTTATAAAAGATTTAAGTGTCTTGGATCCAGCTCCTGTAGGTCTTTTTTTCTGGAGGTTATAACTACTGACACTTTGTACCTGTTGGTCATGTGGACTTTCTTGTCCTACATATTACTAGCATATGAGGTTTTCTAGTGTGAAGTACTTCTGGGAGAAAATTGAGAGGGTAGTATAAATTGCTACAGCAATGGAAAAACTCAAACCAAGCTTAAAATGTAGTAAAATTAAAGGGAGTTAAATAATTAACATTTTTAAATTACAGGGGTTAAATAATTAGCATTTTAAAATTTTGAAACTCCTGCTAACATAACAACCCACTGCCCTTCCTCTACTTAACACAGAGATTAACCTTACTTACACAACCAAAATACAGAAGACATAAATTATTTTTGTTATCATAAGATAAAAATAATTTTGTTCTGTACACTTCTCTTATCTGATACAACTTTACTAAAAAACTTTTTCTCTCACTTTAGGCTTGGGCACTTAATGGGGGTGGTCTACAAGGAGTCACAGAACTCACATGGGGAGTTTCCTAAGTGTGTCTACGCCCACTCCCAGCTGCCTCTCAAGAAAGGAAGATGTGAGACACACTAACACTTGTTTCAGTCACAGAGGAAACTAACTGAACATAATGGTGTGAATACAGAAACAGTAGTAGTGATCTCTCATTTAAAAAGTCAAGGGAATTTATTAATATATTAATTGCATGATTAATAAATTAATCATGCAACTTTCCAGAAGTTGCATGAGTGTATAATGGAGCACAAGGAAGATAGATTAATTACTCTAACTCATACAAGGAACTATAAGCAGAGCAGGAGACAGATTTCCTAAGACTTCACTGCCAGTCCCTTTCTGATCCCTAGATCATGCTGTGCCATGTGTCCCCGGTTTCAAAGGTCAGTTTGAGGTAGGACAGCCTTTCTCATTAAGTACTACTGGTAGATTCCCACTTGTGAAATGGGAAATCCCTACACACTGCTGCTGGGAAGCACATCACCTGTGATTCAGCAAAAGGTGACTCACCTGTATACACATATAGCATTAAAGAAGTAACCATCAAAAATATTTAAATCACATTTTTTATGAATAAATCATGTTTGACATTGCTTAAACATCTAGGTTCACTAACTGCCATTTAAAAGCAAAACTCACCTCCAGGTTATCTGCTAATAAGAGCAACAGTCTGCTCTATTATTGCTATTTTCACCTGTTGTTAGTGCTGCCTCCATCCAACCAAAACTGTGAAACTGCAGAAGAAACCCCAACACAGACCACAGGTTCAGAGCTGCCATTACTGTACTGCCAGGCAGGGCTGAGCATGGTCATTGTCTCCACGGTTTAGCCAGCAACTGGAGCCAGTGAAAAGAGGTGACTGTCCCACTTCACTCTTCACTGGTGTGGCCTCACCTTGAGTCCTGCATATAGTTTTGAGTGCCTCAATATAAAAAAGACATTAGGCTGTTAGAGAGCATCCAAAGGAGAGCAACAAAGATGGTGAAGGGCCTGGAGGTGAAGCCATATGAGCAGCACAGATGTCACTTGGTCTGTTCAGCCTAGAGGAGACTGATGGAAGATCTCACTGCAGTTACAATTGCCTCGGGAGAAGGGGAGAAGTGGAGGGCACTGATGTCTTTGGTGACCTGTGACAGGACCCAGGGGCCTGAGACTGGGTAAGGGGAGTTTTAGATTGGATATTGGGAAAAGCTTCTTAACCCAGAGGGTGGTTGAGCACTGGAACAGCCTCTCCAGGGAAGTGGTCATAGCACCAAGCCTGAGAGAGTTCAGCAAGCATTTGGGCAGCACTGTCAGGGACATGGTGCAGTTCTTGTGGTGTCCTGCACAGGGCCAGGAGTTGGGATTTTGATGATCCTTGTAGGTCTCTTCCAACTCAGGACATTCTATGATTCTATAAATGAATTCCTGTCATGACTACATTTATTTGACTTAAGAGTTTCACCATTTTCAGCTACCTTTTTCCATACTGTAGATCAAGAAAATAAGCTCAAGAAAAACCTGCTTACTTCAGTCCCACGCACAGGAGAGAGACATGATGAGAAGTCAGATATTTTTCCCACAGGACAGCCAGTTACTCAGGGAAGGCATGTGTGCTGCTTGCAAGAAAGACTGGTCTTTCTCATTGAGCCTGGTAATTTCACCAAACCACATTCAAGATAATTACCACAGCACCAAATACAAATGCTTCTTATACTCTCCACATTATTATTAATGACACAGTGTAAATTAGTCTCAAGTCCTCTTAGCTCAAATACAGAGGCAGTCTACATATTTCTTGATTTCTCTGGAGTTTATCTGTCCCTGACTAGCAACAGAGTAGCTACTTCAAAGGGAAAGCAGTGATAGATGAATAAGTAACAGTCACTGAGAATAATCAGCCCGGTTTACTTTCTGCTCTTTAGACAATCAGCAGCTAACTGTTGGGAATTATCCCTTACAATATCACGGATCTCTGCAATACTGAGAATATGCAGAAACAATATTGTTGGAAATACTTGTATCCTGTGTTACAGTAAGGCTATTTAGATTGATGTAACACATCATCATGCAAAACTCTACAAGTGACAGCCTTTCACACCTCAATGATGGCAATCACATAATATTTAACATGCTTTAACTTGTCTGCATTGACTCTGCACCTGGAATTGATTTATCATCTCTTAACACATTCACTAGAGATATGTCTTAACTCCCTATCACAATTCATTAAAATTTGCAGTTCATTTTTAGATGTCAGATTTTACTCTTTACAGCCACCACTATTAATCACAGGCCGATTATTGATTGAGCAGGAAAACTAAACCACAAAAACAGATTCCCAAGTTGATTTAATATAGATTGAGGATGGTATAGTAGCCTCACTTTGCTCAGATGAGGCGATGTCTGTATATAGCTGTGCTACTTGCAGCGTAAATCTGTATTCAGAGACTGAAGATACTTTTGCAGCCAGGTCCAAACTGACTGGTACCAAGTTTGTACCAAGATACCTGGTGCTCCTGCACAATCCAGTGTTCCCACTGCCTGAAGGACTCGGCTCAGGAGTCTGTCTTTCACTGGAAATCCAGTCTTTGCAATTACATTGATACTCTTGCTTTTCTACTCTTATCAGAACACTGTATACAAAGTCTTCACGAAATAAGGGAGTTTCTCTTACCATGTTTCATTTTAGAAACAAAGTAAAAATTCAGCCACTGGACATGAACTAGAAACAATGTAGCTATTAGAAAGGAACATTTGTGAGCCCAATGGAGCCGCGCCAGTCTCAAGATTTTCAGAGCGGGTTAGAATCTACATTTAAGTACTGAAAATCCAAAATGTGAGCAGGATCTCCAGGTGGTGGCAGTGGTAATGGGATGAAAATGGTTATGAAAATGAAAGCACAAGCTTGAGTGATCCTTTCCATAGATAGGAAATAACTCGTTGCAGGACTGAAATTGGCTTTTTAAGACTGAAACTGACAGTTTAAAAGGCACTAATACTTCAGCTCGATCCACTGTCCTATGCAGATGTCAGTACAGCATGACTGACCTAGTCTGATGTTAAGTGTTTTCCTCATCCTATCTGTGGCTCAGAAAGTCCCAGACAGTACTTCTGTCCTTTGAGGAAAGGTCCTGCTGCAGCTGGGGAATCACTGCTACAGCAGGCACTGGTGTGAGGCTGTTATGGTATATTAAACCTATGTTTCTGCAAAGATATCCTACATTTTAATAAACTTGACAATTCCACGAGCACTTTAACATAAGAACTATTTCTAAACTCACAGGACAACAGACATTCAGGAAGAATAACACAATAACCAAGGAAACATCAGTAAATTGACAACTGGCAGTTGAAAAAAAGTACCGAGAGTACAATATGCAGCACACATTTATAACACAATTTCCACAATACCTCTCTGCTGTTTCTCAGTAGTACTATTTTATCTGTGGCAGTAGCCTGCTACAGATAATTATACAGAGGTTACCTTTAAAACTTTTATATGCCTTCAAAAACAACTGTTTCAATAACAACTCTTCACCAATTTAAATACATGAAGAAACACTACTGAAGTGAGTGGTGATTTCTCTGTGAAGGTCAGAAAGAGGTAAATTTTGTTTAATATGAACGAGAACATCTAAAATGTTCTTCTTCAACAGTACAAAAATCAGCAAAAGAAGGCAAAAGCACAGAGATCTGAGATGGAGGAGCAGCTGCATGGTCAGAGTCAGACTGATCTGTCCTGGGGCAACCACAAAACCAAGGCTTTCAAGAAGGAACCTAGGAGGGAATCTATTTAATAGTGCTAAGAGCATACCTGGTATTTACCAGATTGGAAAAAACCCAGGGGACTTTCATATCCATCAGCACTTGCACTGCCAGTACCATGAGGAAGAGATTCAACTGTCTCCGTTGGACCAAGGCTTACCCTGGCAAGAAACTCACTGTTCCTACAAAACCAACAAAAATCTGATGCAGCGTAATGCAGCTGATGTCAAATGTGGATCAGCATTATTTATCTTACACATTATTAAGATAATCATTAGTTAATTAGTTAGACAGTCATAAGGTAGTCATTAGTTTTTATTGTGCATCATTGCAGACTCATGCCATTTTACTACTAGTAACACTACCAGTAGGGTCCATGCCTGGAGATCCTAGGCGGAGGAAGTCTGAAAGTTCACCATGATAGCTAAAGTCCACAATTTTTGTACTTTAATGCTTTTCATGTAAGTAGCAGTCTGCAATACTCAACAGCTGGATACTGGGCAGGCCACTGTTGTATCTGACATATTTAAAAGATACAGCAATTCGACAAATAGATAATACTGTCAGCACTCACAAATTAATTATAGATGATATTTAGCATTTATCTAAAGGCTCAGCCTCCTGGGAACAACTGGTTATATGAAAAACTTTGTATACTTAGCCATTTTTTCCCCTTGTCAAGAGAAACAAGCTTGAGAATATGAAAACATGACCACCAAAAAGGCTTGGGTAACAGAAGCCAAACAAGAACCACTCCCAAGCCTCAGCCCTATTTCATAAAAGGATCAATTTTTTAAAGCAGCATTTGGCTTGGGAACTCAGAATTACAGTTTCCAGGTATCTATATGACTATATCAGTCAGCACTTTTGAGGAATTATGTTGCATCTTTTCCTCTTTTGTACATTTCCATAGAAAAGATGCAGACACCCACTAAACAGATCTGGAGCATCCAGGACTGAACATTAGTTCTCAAGTTCAAGACAGAACTATAATTTCAGAAGTGTTTTGTTGACCCAATTTATCAGGTAGCAAATGGTTAAAATTTTGTTTTATTACTAGTTATGTTAACTAAGCTGGTGAACTTCATAGATGTGTGGAAATGAGAGTGGGTGGGATGACAAAAAAGAAATCCCTAACCTATAGCATTCAAATTTCTGAAAGCCCATTTGGGAATGCCCATTCAATGGAAAGTTAAGAGATTTCACTCTTTAAGGCATGATATGCAGATACATACATATAAACTAGAAGAGAAAATGTCAAAACTCCCCAATGTTTTAAGACGCTTCCTTTCACTATTGAGACTTATGGCCGTTCCACAGGAACAGATTTAAACAGCACAGTGCAATGTTTTACAGGGACATCATGTACATGACTGTACATTTCTGATGATGAAAACAGCATAGTGACTCTAATGTTAGACGAGCCCAGGGTAACTACTCCTCATAAGGAACACGGTAAATCAACATCAAATCAACATCATTAAGACCGTCTGGTTCTGCTCTGTGATTATTTGCAACCCTCTTACTACTACTTCATTTTATTGATTCAAGTGTGTGGCAACTTAGGGTTGTGGTGGAAGAAAACTCCTATCATATCAATCAATCAATCAATCAATCAATCAGTGCAATAGGTAGTATTCAAGAAACAGGTATTCCACTATACTTTTCTTAAGCTTGCACTGATTGTAGAAGCTCAAACTCCAGAGAACCACAGCTCTAACACCTGCATCATACTTCGATTTTTTTTTTTTTGCAGTGTACTGTGTGAGCCTGACCTAGTTTATCAAATTATCACGTAAGTAGGAAATAAGCAAGGAGAGAAGATATCAGCAAGGCTGATCTTCCCACACTGGTTTACCACATAAGTCAGGAACAACTTCTGAATAACAACTACTGCAAAAACTGTGGAACTGAACTGGCTTTCAGCTGCTGTTAGAGAGCTTATGACACACACTATATACAGTTTGCTCAGCCATGTCAACTTGAGTCCTTAAAAGCTCAAGACTCAAAAATCCAAAAAATTAGAGGCAGAAGAAATATTACTGTCAACTCATTGCTTCCTTTTTTTTTCACACATAGAAGTGAGCAGGTAAATGGATAAATGCTGGACAATAAGGACAGACATAAGCATCACTAACACTTTGATTTATCTAAGGGGTAAGTTGGTATCAACAATATGATGGAAGCACAGGTCCAGTTTTAACAGTCACTACAGGAAACAATGTGCAAGGATAGGACAACACAGCAGCTGGAAATGGTAGAAGTTATTCAGAAAAATTAGAGGAAGGAATTAATACTTCATTAAACTGGTTGGAAAATAGAGTACCTAATGTTTACATAATTTTGACAACCTCTTTATCTTCTGATTCACTATAATTCAATGCATTTTTCCAGCTAGAACTGTGAAAAGAACTATTCAGACATTAAAGAACTGACCAGTGAATAACAAATCGGGAAGAAACAGCATCACAAGCTAGTATCTCTAGGTGGAAAGGAAAAAATCAATAGATTCATGTAAAGATTAGTAGGAAATATGTAAAATATCTGAAATAGAGAACTCTCACTAAGAAAAAGGTTTCCTAACAATGATATGGAGCAAATAGTTACAATGCCAGAGATAAAACATTCAAAGTGATTTTAGAACGTAATTTTGGGGGATCATATTTAGGAAATAATAATTACAGAATAGAAGATTTGAATGTTTATTTTCAGGAAATGTACAGAAAAATGAGAATGCCAACACAAATGATGCTTTAAAACGTTGTTCCTTCATCTAATGGTTTTACAGTACTAATTTTCAAGATCTTGATTTAGGCATTTATCTTGGAGGATGGAAGTGAAGATTTCTATTGTTTAACAGTTACTTTCCTCAAAACTTGAAGAACAGCAGCAGCAAAGGTAGCCATAGTTATCTTATTATGATCTTGGTACTGGTGTTCTTACTACTTCACTCCTGTTACTCACATGATACCAAGCAACGAAATTGTTTACAAGTCTCAGCATGTTCAATACCAGTTTAATGGCACAGTTCTGGTAGCAGTCCTTAGAGAAGTGACAGATATCTGAATGAGACCTCCTCTTTATATTAACACAAGTAAACATATTAGTTTAATCTGATTTGATCTAATTTAGACTAACATCACAGATAAAGATATGAGTCTGAATTAGCATGGGGACTATTTTATTTTGACTCTTGGGTTTTTTGCCTTGCCTCATTTCCCCTCCCTTATTTGGAAGAACTGTACAAATATTAAACAAAACAAGTAAGAGTAGAATAGAGATAGCCTCTTCCCTTTCTTGTCTGTATTTGACGTACAAAATCAATACTGGCAAAAGGTGAGGTTTGCATTAAGAAGACTTACCATTTTTCAGAAGTTCAGTTTGAAACAGAAATTCTTGTGAATTGGTTTTAAGCAGGAATACTGCCAGCATGATTGTCATACCCAGAATGGAATTTGAATTCTGGTGACATTGGTCTCCTAGATTCAAATAGGAGTTCCTATTTCCATGGTCTAGACAACACAAAACAATCAGTCTACTAAGAGATTTAGATTAAAAGCTATGGACAATTGTACTTGATTTTCTATGACTCTAGATTGAAAAAAAACAAAATTACTTTAACTTCAGTTTCAAACTTCATTGCAGGTTATAATAATTTAATAATCTCAAATTAAATACATTTGCTTATATATAAATGTCTCTTCCAATCGTGCTTTACAAATAGAATGCAACTAGAGAAAAAACAACAAATGCATCTTAATGGATTGCTGGATCATTAAACATCATCTCAATATGTAGAGATCCCTAGGAATAACATACTGTCCAAAAAAATTAGGCTTTCATAGCTTAATAAATAAATCTAAATGGACTTTAGACTTATGTTACAATGTACCTTTTTGCCTCCAGATTACACAACTTTCCTACTTTTTTTCTTTCCTACTTTTATTAGAAATAGCATATTCAATGTAAAAGCCAGGTGTGAACCAAAACTGGTTGCTTTTCAAAAATAAAAATAAATCCAGGTGTACTTGAATGAACACAATCATTGTCCTGGAGATTATCTATGCTGCTTTTAAAATGGCAGTGAAACCAGCACTTCTCACATTCAAATCAAATATTTATTCTTACAGAGAATTGGCCTATAGTAACCTAGCCTTCACATTTTTCTGGCCTGCTTCCCATAGCCCCTCACTGCTATGGAGACTTTTTATATGAGAATCACTTCCAGAGAAGCAGTTCAGTTCCCTAAAGACCAGGTTTCCAATTTGAAGGCCCAGCACACCTCTTACTGCCACACTGATAACAATTCCATGATTACCCAAAGCAGTTGAGTTGCTCAAAGAAAACCTCCGTCTTGTGGTTTCTAAGGGACAAGTGAAAACAGCAAGATAGAAACTCATCCAGTTCAGCAGACACGTTCATTTGACTTCATCACCTAGATTTTAGCATGACCTCTCTATAACATACTACCAACCTGTTTGCTAACAGTTATCAAGTTCACTACGACATGGATCGTCAAGACAGGTTCACTCTGCCCTGCTGAATTTCAAGCGAACCTTATTATGAAAGATGTGATACAAATTCAAACTTGTTTAAAAAAAATATGCTTGGTGCTTGGGTGCTCCTGTACTTAAATTAAGTTTTGATTTGCTATTATCACCAAAAAAAAAGGTAGAAATCATAAATACCAGTTAGAAACCAATAAAGATAATTGACTTAACCATATGGGTTTTATTAATTTTATAGCCAGAAATAAAGGTTGCAAATAGTAATGGGAAACAACACAGGAAGAATCTGACTCTGAGAGAAAGTAACAGGCAGAACACCTGTCAAATTGCCTGATAGTCAGATTTCTTTAAATTGATCCATTTCTGCTGCTCTATTCTCACCAGGAAATATAAAACTAGAGCAGAAACCTCTGAAAGGAAAAATAATTGCTTACAGACAACTGACGAGGCATTTACTCAGGGATTCCTGATAGCTTCCCTTCCTCCACTTCACAATGTTGGGAATTTTAGAGTTTTAAGAAAGTTTCCCGCGTTCACAAGCAGCCAGTCTGACTTTGTGCTTCCCTTCTTAAGATGTCCCATCTACCTCCTGCTCTCTTGTCCCAGTGCTGCAGAAGCAGTAAGGAACATTGCAGCATACTGTAATGGGAAGAGCCAAACTTGGTGGCTCAAGGTGTGCAAGCAATGCGGGCGTTTCCTCAGTGGAAGCATCCAGGCCAACTAGTTGCAGGAGTACTTCTGGTACCTCTGACACACTGATGTCCAACTCATCTTCACTTACACTGGATAGGTACACAAAGCTGAATACATTAAACCCTTTTACTTCTCTTTTAGCCACAGTAAGGAACAGCCAGGTTTCAGAAGAGCTGCAGGGACTGGGGAACTTGCAAGCCAGGCCTTCCTTCTAGGTTTCACTGGCATCTGAGTCTCTCCTTCAGCTCTCCTAGGAATTTCAACAGCCTTGTTCTTTTGCATCTGGTGACTGAAATTCCTGAGCTTGAGCAATGCTATTTTAGGGTGGCCCCAATACAGAAGGGGAGGGGGAAGATTTCAGCAGATTGGTATTGATCTCTGAGATGTGTCTTCAGAGAAGAACTGAGTTCTGCTGTGATACCCAAGGAACTCCCAGATGAGATACGGATGCAATGCTGAATATTTCAGCCATGAATCTCTAACACTAAAAATAGGTGAAGTTTCAAGAGTACCCCTTACTGCTTGAGCTTCTTTCTCTTCAAAGATCATGTTATACAGATGGTGAAGGTGATTTTCAATGAAAACACCAAAAATCTTCATCTTTATAGTTTGTGCAATACTTACAGGCAATGAAAGACCAGGACTAAAGAATGAAACATATGTTGTGAAGATAAAAATCTCTCCAATCTTGAGCAACAGACACTTGTTTTGTTATCATGGAAATGCAAAATTGAACCACCATTAGAAGACAGGAAAAAAGAAAAGAGATGGAAAAGGCTGAGAACAAATGAACAAACACATCTGACTGCTTTGTTGAGTGGTAAGACAAGAGGTGGTCAGAGGCAGAATTGATGAACTGTCACAGTATGACAAATAAGACCTCTGTTGGATGTATTGATTCCAAACAGAGAATGACTCATGGATCTACTTCATTCTTGCTTCATTTACAGACAGTAAACTTGAACAAATCACAGATGCTGCCAAAGGAGTCAGAGAAGAAAAAAATTCTTTCCCATGGATGAGTTTCTTGGGGTCAAATTTATTAAAAACTGCTTGTTTTGCAGGACAGCTCATAGAGCAGAACTAATGTTTTGTACAAAGTATCACTGTCTCAATAATTGTACAGATGATCTTTTATGCCATGTTGCACAGTTAAGACTGACTTGAGGACTCATAAAGATTACCACATGAAAACCTGAGCATACCAGTATGTGCATTTGTCAGCTATACATGTATACACAGGAGCTAGCTCTTTTTATGTGTTTCATGGCCTCAAAAATAGTTTAATAACTGGAACTCAGGAGAGAAAGTCGTATTTACTATTTTTCTCAAACACAACAAGCTCCAATACATTTTTTGCTCTCCTTGCTTCAACATAGAGTATTTATAGGCATTAAACAGAGATTTTAAAGAAGCAAAATTATGCTTCAAAATTTATTTGGGTTATTAAGCCAAGAGAATTGTGGGTCATAGATGCCCTGGTTTTCTTTTTTTCTTCTTTTTTTAAAATTTTGCCTTCACTTGAAGAGTTAGGGTTTTTTTGTCTTGATAATTTAATTTATATTTGGAAAATAAGCCTTGCAAATTGAATAAAGTACATACCAAAGCAATGGTTCTGAGCTGAATTCACAAAGGGTAATTCATCAAGGTTCTTTAATTCTGTGGCCAAAGTAGGGATTTTTTCAAAAATGTAACAGGATCATTCATCATTTTCCTGCAGATTACTATCCTAGGTCCTAATTTCCTCGCTTATCTTGATGAAATTTGCTTTTACTATCAGCTTCCCTTTCAAGACTACAACCTCTCTCTACCCACTCTTTTCTCTATTGCTAATGTAGCTAGGAGTCCAGGAATAACTACTACAGAACCACTAGAATAACTAAAATTACAATGTTAGTTTTAAACCTTGAATCCTCCTGTTAAATATAATTTTAGTTCTTTAACATACAGAAAAAGAAAATTCAGTAATATATTTACACACAACTATTATTAGAGCAAAATTCACTTAGTCCCTTCCCCAATTCAGAGAGCAATCTCTACTCAACAAGCCGGCTGCTCTTTCCCTGGAAGAGACAAGAAACAGATGCAAAACATGAGGGGTCCCCTGCACCTGCCACAGAGCACTCCCAATTACAGCAGCCACAGCCTGGCTTCTTGTGACAGCCCGTGAGAGGTGCAGGAGGGTAGGCCTGGTGGCTTTCCTGGCAGGAGCTGACTGTTACTTCAGGCCAGAGATGTGGTATGCTGGCTGCTGCCAGTGGATTGGGATGGGAAGGCACTGGAACAGCAAGGATCTGGCTTCCTCGGCTATTGTACAGGCCTACTGCAATTTATATGGGAATTACACAAACTCATGTAGTCCATTTATAGAAGTGCTAATTAAGTTTAGCAGGAACCACTTTGAATTATCTGGCAAGAGCAAAAACCATTCCTTTGTGCATTGTTAGCCTTGAGTAACTCAATCTGGAACTATTTTACCATTCATTTAGATGTCTGACTTTAATACAGAGATTAGAGAGGGCAAAGTTAGGGCAGAGCTGACCCCAACTGCCAAACTGTTTGAAGAAGGGAATCATGAGTTAGCTTTGATCCAACACACATTTGAAATATCTATTTCTAACACCAGATGGGTAAAATCAAAAAACAGCTAAAAAAAGGACCTGGCTACATACTTCATTTACAAAATATCAACCTCACTTTAAATTAAAAATAGCAAAATAATCTTCAAACTGTTCTTGCAGATCATGTTCTCTCACCCCTCTCTCACCTCCCACCCTGGTCCTCCACAGTTCAGGGGTAGCTGAAGCTGAGCAAAGTGCCTTCACTCCTCTTCTGCAAGCCAAGAGCTGTCTCTAGAGCCTAGATATCCTGCTTGCACTGGGATTCCCTCTCATTTCCAAGGAATACTTCTGCAGAAAATTGTCATAAACAGGAAAACATCCATTCAAGAACTATGTTAGAGTTTGTTTGGTAGGAGAAATAGACAGTGTGTGGAAATTCCCTCTCTTGACCTTTACAAGGTACAAAGTGAGAGCACTACAGAGAGTACCAAATGTGTTGGGTAAGGATTCATGTAATTAGATACATCTGGAGGAAAGGACTACACATCATGATATGGCCTGAATCAACTTTGTTTAGTTAAACTGCAAGGATATCTCTGTTTACAAACCACATGTTTGCAGTACAGTGACTGACGCAGGCAAAATGCATCAGGTACAGTCTTAAACAGCAGCAGATGACAAGACTGAATGATTTTAGACTCTAAGGAGGTTTGGGATTTTTTTCTATTGTCTGAATTATATAGCAAAAATAATTTTCATTCTATAATATCTTTTAATAAGGAGTCAACTTTAATGTCTAATTTTAAATGCTACAGTAAGGAAGCAAAGGGTTGAAAGTCGCAGTTTTGCAGTCACTATATGTGCAGTGCCTTCAAATCAAATTGCCTCACCATTCCATAGCCCTTAAAATATCTTTGTTCCCATATTCGTGCTGCCTCCTTTTCTTTCTTCTTTTTCCCCAGGAACTGTGTAATTGATGCAGCCAGATCATAATTTCTACCAGGAAACAGACCCAGAATAAAATCCACGTGGAAAAAAGGGCGACTGGCAATTATATTTACAAACCCAGTGTCATAAACCAGAGAAACTGCCACAGGATGTTCTAGTAAATCTGTCAAGTCAATAATACTCAAGATGATTTGCTAAGGGCTGGGTATGAGGACTGAAGTTGCTTGGGAAGTCACATACCTAGTTTTTTAGAATGTCAGAACACTTTGGGAATTAAATGAGTGAAAATTTTCCTTTAACTTCTGCTTGTTTTCTGTCTCCTCGCATCCCTCAAGGTACCTGTGCCTTGCCACACCACCCAGTCCCTCCCCAAAATGCCTAAGGCATGCTACATGGAATTACAAACATTAAGCTGTTTGAAACAGAGAGGAATATTTCATCAATGTTTTCTTATTTTAATCATATTACTAAGCATTAGCTAGAGTCTTGGTCTTCAGCAGAACAGCTGCAGTTCTGGAAGCTAAATAATGAAGTTAAGCAGTACTTTTTGTTAAACTTAAATTAAGACCAGAATGCATTTAAATGACCATGTTTTTGTCACATACATCTTAGGCCTTCTCCAGTGTTTAATAAAATCCTTTATTTTGCCATTCTCTCTAAACCACATATGGAACAACCTAAATGAAAGTCAGTGCCTCCACAGAATCCTTCTGGAACTCTTTGATGTCATGGATAGCAAAGTCCTTCCATTACAGCCCAAGCTAAGGAGAAACTCAAAGGCAATTTATGCTGTTCAGCATACTAATACCTACTAGTAAGATTTCTGATCAGAAATCAGGAGTAATTATCTGTCTGACCAGGCTGGCTCTTCACTTGATTGCTTCCAGTTTCTACAAACCATTCAGAATCCTGCTCAGAGTTCTCACAGGGGGAAAGGCATGCACTGAGGAAGGACATTCATTTCTCTTCCCCATCTTTGGCAGCACAAATCTGTCTTTCTACATGTTAAAACATTGTGCCACTATGTTCTGCCCGGAATTCTTCTCAGGTAATTAAAACTTCCTCCCTGGTCCCATCCAAACAAGTTGTGAACTTTTTCTTCTCTTTTTGGAGTAAGGAAAGTACCCTCTTCATGAGACAGTACCTCATGAAACTACATTGCCACTCTGAAATATCTTTCAGCAAGTTTATCTAACCTCCCTAGCTCACTTTTATCTATATATGAGAGTATACACTACTTCCTAACAATAGCTTTAAAGTAATTCTTAGAACAAAAATTTATTTCTTGTAATTACTAGAAGTTATTTTCTTCTTCTATTATCAAGCTCATTTATAAATTCATTTTAATTTTGAGGGCATGAAAATTTAAATTCTTGCTTTGGAATATGTGTGAGCAGCTACTTTGCTATTCCTAATTTGAAGTAAATTTGATTGACAAAAACCCAAATACCTTAAGCCAATTCTTAATGAAATACTACAAGGGAGTACCAGGAATTCTCAAACATAGGTATTGACAAAGGAGCAGGATTTTTCTTCTACAAATCAAGTGGAAAAAACTGAAGCCAGTTTGAGCTGCCCTTGTCAAACAGGACTGAAGTCTCAAATCAATAGGAAGTGAAATAATGTTTAAATGTGATGGATGTGATTTGAACTAAGTAAGGGGTTATTTTAATGACAACTTTTACCAGCATAACTATATTAGAGTAAATTTTCCACTGAGTAGATTTACCCTGTTCTCCAAAACCCCTACTACTATGAAAACTTATACAATCACACAGTGTTTGTGTAATAATGTTATTATTGATGCCTTAGCTGTAACTATAAACATTGGATACATGAGGAAATGTATGACATTTTACACCTAATACAGGCAAATATATAAGAAGAGCCATCTTCCCACTAATAATTTTTAAATTGTAAAACCTAGATAACTCTTTGAACTTCCTTGTAATGTGCTACAAAGTATTTGCTCATTTTCTCCTGAGGATAACTAATAATGAGGCACTCACTGTTTTACAATCACTAGACACAAAACACTTAATGAATATTTAACCAGCACTTACATTTTCACACTGCATCCTTCTGGATTTTATGTGGGAAACATTGAGCCCATCAATAACAATATCAAATGGAAGTCGATTTTCCACAAATGTTTGAAAGGCCTCAAATTCCTGAAATAAATAAATAAACACAGGGTAATAACATGGTGAGTTTAACAGAAGGAAATTCCATTCAATTTTTATTAAAAAAAGGAAACAAAGCCCAAATGTCTCACTTTTCCTTTGTTGGCTAAACTTCATATCATTACTTGCTTATTTTCTAAAACAACCACCCCAAAAAAACCTGTCCCCATCTTATAAGCCATAAATCTTACACTGGATATGTTCAATAACACCATTACAACCAAAAATTACATTACAACTGAAAACCAAAACTTTACAGTTATCCAGATTTTCAAAATTACAATCTGAACTGTACATTTCTATAAAGATACACGCTATAGCCTTTGTCACACAGTTGCTGCTGAACAAAGCAACTTTACAACCTAGTAGACAGTTTCACTATTACTAGCTCTTAACATATTCAAATATAAAATAATGGTCATACACAGGTTCTCTGGAAAAATTATGAAATCTCTGAATGCCAGTCAGTATTGAAATAAACATCCATTTAGAAAGATAGTACTCCATTTGTGAGAAACATGTGGCTTTTAAGGCTAAAACTATGGACTTTCTTACTCGGGCAGAACTGTGATGCACTGATTGAGCAAAACATCCAGTTTTTCCCTCATAAAGAAACCACAACTGCTTTAGGTTTGAGAGTCCATAAGAGAAGAACAGACTACAAAGCTATAATAAAATCTTCAGGAATTTCTCCCTTCACCTTTTAGAAAAGATTTAGTCTATTTTTTTGCAGACACTTATATAAGATTTCTACTTTTTGCTTCTGACTGCTTTTAATAAGAAGAACTCTGCATTATCCTGATGAGCAGTGACCTAGTTGCATAAATTACCTTTCTAGTAACAAGTAAGATTTATTTATCACTGACAGAGCTTTCACAGTCCAGGCTATAAATTAACCTTCACAGGAACCCAAAACAATTAATATTTCAAGCCTTCTGCAAAG
This sequence comes from Anthoscopus minutus, assembly GCA_013399455.1. Taxonomy (NCBI): domain Eukaryota; kingdom Metazoa; phylum Chordata; class Aves; order Passeriformes; family Paridae; genus Anthoscopus; species Anthoscopus minutus. The sequence goes on from VWYI01047911.1 coordinate 151,081, forward strand.
GATTCAAAGGCATACTCTTCTAATCTTGCCTTCTTCCATGCAGCAATATGGCAACATATGTGTAAATAAAAAAACACTGCCTCAGCACCCAAAAGCATATACAGAATATACAATTCTTCCTTGGAGAAAGAAATGAAAGAAAGAATTAATTTTTCTGGAAAATACAATGCTGTCAGGCAGCAATAAATGATCACTTCAAATTTAGTCAGAATGCTTATGACAAATTATACTAGGAAAAGGGTTACTTTTACTAAGAGTACAAACCAAACAAGATAAGATGGCTCACTCAGCTGTTAAAATTTCAGGAATAATCTCCAGGTGAACAGGGGTGTACCAGTCAAAACCACAGTGATAAGAATACAGACAACACAGGGCTCAGCCTAGCACCCTAGGAATCAATCACCTTTTATGTGATCTTTTATTTATCTTTGGCTTAAATAAATGTTACTCTTGAAAAAGTATAAAAAGCTGGACAAGGAAATTATAATCTAAACCAAAAAGAAATTGTTGGCACTTGTGAAGTCTTTTCCCCACCCACCATGCCCTAATCTCAATGTATTTTCCATAGATGAATAAAAATTCTCATTGCCATCTGACAGGAACAGCAAGATACAGAAGGAATTCATTAAGAAAGGCAGTGGCAGGGACAGCAGGTAGAAACAAGTGCAAAACCAAACAACATGGATTCCTGACTTCTGCGCTTACACCAGCCATGGACCTCCCTCCCCATGGTTCAAAATCCGGCGAGCCATCACCACCATACTGGATGGCTGTCTGAAATGTGGCAGAGATGAAAAGAAGCAAAATACATGCAACTCAAACAAAGGTAAGATAGAAAAGCTCTGAGAAAAAGATGAGCAAAAATAAAAAAGACAAAAAGTGGAAGCAGGTGAAACATGTGGTAAACACTCCAACACAGCATTATTTTCTCAATGCTAACAAATAGCACTATTATTTGAAGTAACATTGTTACAGTCAAGACAATTTTAAGAAGCAAACTGTACAATTCATCTTGTCTTTATGGGCTCAGTTCAATACAAAACAAGCACATTACAGAGAATTTTGCAAGTGGTCTTTTACTTCAACTGACAATGGTTTTGGAGCAGTTCCTGAAAAGGTGATTTTCCCTGATGGGGAGGCACCTGTAGGCACCAGGATAAGTTCAGCATTCATCAGAAAGCCATCTTCTGGCTCTCTGGGTTTTACTGCTGGAGCTGGGGAGATGCTGCAGCTTTTTCAGTGTCATTCCTTTGGCCACGGAACATTTCTACATCACCTCCTCCTAAGCATATCTCCTAACATTCTCAACAGATGCCTGACAGACAGCATGCCCTGCCTGCTTCCCAGATCAGCTCAATTGTTTTGCATCTCTGTGACTAAACTGTGCAAAACAAGAAGAGAACGTTTGCTGGTGGCAAGGAGACTTATTCAGGCAGGGAAATCAGGAGTTAATAGAAGACAAATGGCCAACTTTAATTCACGTCACCAAATACAGAAGACTCCAATAAAAAGCCTCAGACAGACTAAAAATCCCAAGGGTCAGCTAATTTTCTCCTCACCATCCGTACTTCTCCAGCAACACACTAGAGTGTGTTCTTTCCTCTTCCAGAAAAAAAAAATACATTAAGAAAGACAGAGAAGGTCTCCTCCCCTGAGAGAGAGTTTTTGAGCTGCCATATTTCTCATCCTCTCTGGATACAGGGAAGGAAAAGGGCAAAGCCTGGAAATAAGCAGCAGGCTAACTCATCCAGACATAACACAAATGCCCAAAGACTTCCACTGCAGGAGTGTGCTGAGTCTGGCTGAGCTGGAGTTAATGTTCCCCACAGCAGCCCTCACAGTGCTGTGGGATGCACTGGCAGCTAGAAAAGTGTGGATAACACACCAGTAATCTGGCTACTGCTCCCACAAGATTAAGGCTGTGTCTCCAACATTCCCCCTCATCAGCAGGCTGGTGGTGGGCAAAATCGTGGAAGGGACATAACTAAGACAGTTGACTCAACCTGACCAAAGGGACAGCCATCCATATGACACTTCCTCAGAACAACATCCAGGAGAAAGAATGGGGAAAGGGGAGGGTGTTTATTATTATGACCTTTGTTTTCTGGATCAACTGCTATGCAAACTCATGCTCTACTTCCCAGGGAGTGGCTGGACATCACTTATCAATGGGAAGTAGATAATAAATTATTTTTCTTTGCTTCTGCCTGCAGCCTTTGCTTTAATAAACTGTCTCTATCCTGATTCACAAGTGTTTTTCCATCTCATTTTATACTCCTACTGGCCTTGTCCTGTTGAGAGGAGTGATAGAACAGCTTGGTGAGCACCTGGTGTCCAACCAAGACCAATCCACTACAAAGAGAGAAAGCAGACAATTCAAATAATGTTGATCTTTTAAGGATTGGGATTTGTCTGGATTTTATGCAGATCTTACTTCAGCCACAGTAGTAAACAGATGACTCATCCTCAGTTTCCTAAAGATCTGCCCCATTAGCTAACTGTTAGAAGAAATTAAAGGATTTCGTTCTAAACAGAAAAAGAAGTAAAGCATAGCTGCAGTTAGGGTACAATTAATCAAGAGAACCCAGACATGATGACATGAAGATTACAGAATCATACAATATGCTGAGTTGGAAGGGACCCACAAGGATCACTGAGTTCAACTCAGCCCTGCACAGGACCATCCCCAAGAGTTGGGTTGGTTAAGGCAAAAA
>VWYI01047911.1:153811-214043 GCA_013399455.1 Anthoscopus minutus
GGTGTGTGAAGAAAAAAAAAAAAAAAAAAAAAAGCAAAAAAAAAAAAAGCAAGCAATTGCTTTTTTTCATTCACAAAGGCTTACTCTTCCAAAAAGCAAGCTATTACTTTTTTCATTCACAAGGCTTACCCTTTCAAATGGAGTCTGCAACATGCGATCTACACACACCCCACAGATGGTATATGCCACAGGAGCATTTACATGGAAACATGCTGTTCAGCAAGACAAGGGGCACTTCTGATGAATTCCTTCAATAAGTCAACAAGTAACAAAACACATCTCTCCCTCCCCCGCCACTCCCCTTTCAGGTAAGAGCACCAAAACAAACACAGCAAACCTTACACTGATTTCAAACTTGTTCTGACTAGGTTCATCTCACAAAGGTTTTAAGGAAAAGTCCATTTTCCTTATGGACTCGAAAACATGACTCAGACTGAATGACTGAATGAACTAGACTAAAACCACATTTTATATGGCTTGTTGACATGACCCTCCTTAAGGCTCAGGTTCTGAAGAGAAATACTGCAGAACAGCAGGGCTGTCACCTTACTGCAGGACTTCCCACACAGCACAGCACTCACAGTGGCTCCCGTGATACCCTATTTCACACCATGAACAAAAGAAAAGGGAATTTTAAAAACCCCAACTGATCCCATTCATTGCCTTACTAGGAAAGCAGGGGAATGCCAACTAGGCAACCTCTAAAAATTATTCACTGCACCTTCAATTAAAAAAATCTTTCCTTCACAAACAGATACATACTGACTAAATCAGTTGAAGGAAAAAGTCAACTATAACCAAACCCATGATGGAATTTATATTGATGTAAAGAATTTAAGAGTTTTAAAATAATTTATTGTTTAATCAGTAGGGTGTGGGTGGCTCAAGTCCATTCATATCTTGGCAAAAGCACAAAGAGTTGCATTTTTTTGGTATTCCACATCAGCTGGATGGCTCATGCACTATTTCACCATCACCTTATGTGGCATGTACTGGTGCTGCCCCAGAATGGGGTGTTTCCACCTTCTCCCTTTCCTCAGCCATTCATTCCTGGCTTTGTTCCCTCACCTACCTATGCATACAAGTTAGCAGGACATGGAGAAAGACTCAAGTGGATGAACTCAGCCCATACAACAGTTTTTAGTCTGCAGCAGTCCCCTCCTGAGGTTACAACACAGAGGACTGTCCTGGCATGAAAATGTAGCCAGAAAATGCAACAGATTGGTAGCAGGTGAGACTACTGGGATCACCTTTTCCCACAGGTAGCCCTGACTATGCTAACTGACTAAATTATGAAATGACATTTTACGAAATGTAACTCTCAACCTGGAATATTACAGCAAAGCAAGAGAGATTGGTTGTAAAAAACCAGAAAAGACTAATTTCGCTACCTTAAATAATTCACTTAAAGTTTTTTCTTTAAATAAGTGTATTTTCAGACTTTAAAAGCCTGGTTTACACAGCAATAAGTATTTGAAAAAGCAGCAATAATAAATATGAAAATAGTACTTTTCGGTAAGACAATACTATTTCAGCTTCTGTAAATACATTTATAGATTCATAGAACAGAAATATATGTTTTTCTTCCCATACCAGCATAAATACAGATTACAAGCTTCAAAACCACAACAAAATGAGGGAAAGAATTAATTATTAGTATTTATAGATACTGTGTTAAACATGATAATAAAAATAAAAATTTCGAAACAAAGAAAATATAGCTAAACAAGCATGTCCTTTGGTAAGAACAATGAGAGTAATCCACATGAGTATTTTGAAATAATTTCAATGTCTATAACAGTTCTAAGTACATGACGAGTTTAAGAACACAGAAAAATTAAATCTCTTTAATTTTTCTTTTCAAGTCTAATTAAGAAATATGTTGGCACTAGAAATAAAAATCATGGCACTGGTCAAATTCTTGAACCATCCAAAATGTCGACTATCTAAATGCCAAAACCCAATGTAATCTAACATACAAAGGAGATATATTAGCAAATTCACAGAGGACTTAGAAATACAAGAAAGGCTATTATGCTCCTGCTAATGCACAGAGTTAAAAAATAAGAATTTAAAAACCCAAATTAAAACATATACAAATCACTGCAGAAAAGGCCGTCTGTTACTTCCTCTAAAGTTTTTGCTCACTTCAGGAATAGTGGAGACACTATAGTTAAATTAAAAAACACAAAACTACAGTATTCAATATATATATATTTTTTCCAGAAGAAGTCACAATACTTTAAGGTCTGTACAGCAAAAAAGGCAGTGCTTCCTCTCTTGTTAAATGACAATATCCTCAAGTGCAAGGAGAGAGCAAATTCTGATTAACAGAATATTATAATGCATTTAATTATAATGTAACCACCCCTATTATTAAACAGGGTGTATTTCAGAGAAGTGAAAACATTCAACTTTTAACACCTTCATAAAATACAATGTTATGGGGGTTGCTTTGTTTTCAGCAATGTTTCTTGGTATTAGAAGAAAAAAACAGGAATGAACATTAAGTGTGAGAAATAAAATTCAGCTATCCAACTGAAATCCCGCCAGTTCTTTTTTTTAAGGCACCTTGGTGGAGTACTCTTAAATCTATTTGTTGCTATGCCCGAAGGGCTTGAATACTTCCCCTACAGTTTCAAAGCTTGGAAATCCCCTTCAAACCCTTCTAAACAAAATGGCTTTTCTCAGTATTGTGTATGGTATCTCTACGTACTCTGGATTGCACACAATTTGTTCGGCCTCTGAGTTTACAAATAATCCCCGAGTCAGGAACTGCTGTGCCTGTAGCCTTCGGAGGCACGGTCAGACCGGAAGGCGCTTGCAGGCGCTCGCTGCAATGTGCATGTGCACGGTGCTGCCCGTTCACAGCCTCTGCCTGCAGCGAGCACTACCGGTGCAGGACTCCGCTCACACCCACGGCAACAGAGGCAGAGGAGGTAAATGGCACACCTCGCCGGGCCCCTGGCATATACTGTGCCACATTCAGAACAGGACTGACATACACTCAAAGCCCCCTTGGGGTCACTTAGGCCTTTGAAGCAAAGCATGGAGTTGGAAGGAGAGCTTTACAGAAAAAAAAAATCAATCTAAAAGGCAAGAGTTAGAACTTTACGTTGAAGGTTCCTTGGAAACAGCACTGCCTCATTTGGTTGCAAAAGAACACTGAGATGAATGGGCTACTTCCTCTTTGTCGTACCCTTATGTTCTAGAAGAATATGTAAAATCCCTGCTTAGCCCAGACCTAGTGTGGGAATTCACATAACCACAAACCCATCTCTTCCTGCCTTCTTGACAGCACATACACGTCTCCCATGAGCTCCCTTCCCACTGCACAACAGCCCTCTCAGGCTTATCAGAGGTATGTAGGAGCCACAAAGGGAATGAAATTACAGCATTTACGTAAACATCCAGAAGCAGCTGCAACATGAAAGTCATCACAGCAAAAGTTGATTCTGCCTCTCAGCATACCAATTATATTCTCTTAGGCTCAATGGCATGGCTCCCAATTAAATGAAGCCATAGTAAACAAGCATCTGACAGAAAATATCACGTAGAAATTTTGTACGAAAGGTGACAGTCTTATTATAACTGTTTCCTTTCTATGGCAGCCTGCAAGGTTACAGCTCGCTGTACTCGATCATCACATGACATCCTAATAGACTTCCAGCAGCTATGCATAAGGATCTGAATTGATGCTTATTTTTAATGTATAACATTTCCTTATCACAGATAATCAGTTTTATAGTTCATGCAATTCATCTTTTCAACATATTTGTAAATAGTGCTCACTACCATTCTGATGTACAAATTTATATTGTTTGATTTTATTTCCTAGAATGAATTACAAAAAAGATTTATTTTTTTTAATCACCTCAGAACAAACTATATTTTGGGGAATCCTCAACAAACCAAGTCTTTGCTCTTAATTTTCTACTCTGATCACATTTATTCTTAAGTGATGGAAATAAAATAAAAGCAATGATGCTGTTGCAAAAGTAAGACAAAAGACTATTCTTCGGTGAAGAAAAAAAGATATTCCAAATGCATTTATATATTCACTTTGAAACACTGTTAGAAAAAATATTTAGAGGTCTAAACAACTCAAACTGTTTCCCCAAATAATCATTTCATTGCAGGAAATACACATGCACTAAAGAAAACTAGTTGGGAGAAAAGAAGGAATACAAATCTAAAGTTTCCTATTTGAATTACAGCCACTACAAAAAAGTGATTGACTGGAAAATTAAATCCTCCCCCACCTTCTCATATGTATTTGCTTACATCCTGATTTCAGCCTCATTGCCTAGTTCCCCTCTGGAAGCCCCTGGCTGCAGAAGAAGTCACACAGTCTGACATACCTAAAATGGGCAGCATATTTTCAACACTACATGTCTGCTTGCATAGCACAAAGGCAACTAAAAAGTCCCAAATTTATTTCTGGAAACATCTGATACATCATGACACTGTTTTGCCACTACCCCCACATCCATGCTCAAAATTCACTGAGGAAGCAGACTTTAAGCTGTACAAACAACAGTAAACACATCAAGTTCATCTCCATTCAGGGACTGCCTGCTGATACAGAACTGGAATGAGATCAACTTGAAATGAACAAGGAGGTGGCCCCGGAGTGATAAATGATAGAATTTCAGCTATCACACAGACTAACAGAACCTACTGACATCAAAATTGAATATAGTGTTCTGATTCTTTGTTTCATTACATTGCATTCATTTCATCAGTCAGGCTCTCACACGGGGGAACATAACTTCTACTACTCTTCAGATTGTGTGTGAAGGTCCTGTTACCCAGAACTCCCCTCTAAACCTCTCCACCTTCAACTGGCACTGACAATCCAGCCCTGTCTACTTGACACATTTGAAATTTTCAAGACACATGGTGTTCAATAAAACACAGCTTTTTGTTTATTTTATGATATTACAGAACACCCGTACCTCTTAAATACTTAAAATTTCTGCTACATTTTAAAGGAGAATTTTATTCTCAGCCAGATCAGATCAAAAGTCCTGAACTGAAAATAAAATCTGTGTGGAAATTAGATGTCTGCACAATAGGCTGCATGTATTACAAACACCCTAAGACTGTTTCAAGTTTCTCTAACTGATAAACATGCTTAACGTCCATGCCTGCAGAAAGCCTGAAGGATAAACCTGGTGTCCTCTTCCATATTTTCAAAGCTGGTGAAGAACTGAGGTGCAAACTGCAGCAAACCCCCAGTCAATACTCAAAGATAAAGCAAATGTGCCCCAAGATGTGCTGTGGGCTCCATCTAGTGGGGCTCAGCTTTGTTCCATACTGATAACCACCAATCTGTTATCTCCATACCGTATGTGTCAGAAGTAGAATCATAGAATCATTAAGGTTGGAAAAAACCTCCAAAATCATCAAGTCCAACCTGTGACTTATCACCTCCTTGTCAAGCAGGCCATAGTACTCAGTGCCCCATCCAGTCGTTTCTTGAACACCTCCAGGGACGGAGACTCCACCTCCCTGGACAACCCATTACATGTTCTACCACCCTTTCAGTTAAGAAATTCTTCCTCATGTCCAACTTCAGCCTCCATGGGCACAGTTTGATGCTATGTCTTCTTGCTCTGTTGCCAGCTGTCTGGGAGAAGAGACCAATCCCCAGCTGGCCACAGCCTCCTTTCAGGTAATTGCAGAATCCAGTAAGGTCTCCCCTGAGTCTCCTTTTCTCCAGGCTGAACAACTCCAGCTCCCTCAGTTGCTCCTCCTATGACTTACTCTCCATACCCTTGACCAGCTCCATTGTCCTTCTCTGGACACGCTCCAGTACCTCGATGTCCTCATGCTAAGGGACCCTTAAATGGACACAGGATTAGAGATGTGGCCTCACCAGCGCTGAGTACAGGGGGACAATCACTGGCCCTGGTCCTGCTGGCCACACTATTTCTGATACAGGCCAGGTCATCCCTGGCGTTCTTGGCCACCTGGGCACACACTTGATCATGTCCACCTGCTGTCAAGCAGCACCGCCAGGTCCTTTTCCACTAGGCAGCTTTCCAGCCACTTTGTTCCTAGCTTGTAGCATTGCCCGGGGTTATTGTTACAAAAGTCCAGGACCCCTCATTGTGTTTGCTTTTACTCACTGATCCAGTCTATCCAGATCCCTCCAGAGCCTTTCTGCCTTCCAGCTCATAAACACTCCCACCCAGCTTGGTGCTGTCTGCAAACTTGCTGAGGGTGCATTCAATTCCCTCATCCAGATCATCAGCCAAGGTATGAAACAGGACTGGCCCCAGCACTGAGCCCTGGGGAACCCCACTGTGAGCGGCTGCCAGCTGCATGCAGCTCCTGTCACCACCACTCTCTGGGCCCAGCCACACAGCCAGTTTTTCACCCAGGGGAGGGCATACCTGCCCAAGCCATGGGCTACCAGCTTCCCCAGGAGAATGCTGTGGGAGGCAGTGTCAAAGCTCTACTGAAGTCATAGAACTGTAATATACTCTAGTGTCTGAAATTGTGCCCTCTCATATGTTTACCATGACCTTTGAAAAGCTTGATACTCCTAATGTATACTGTCATTATAAATATGAAAGTATATCTTTAAAATTGAGGAGTAGTTGAGAGGTTGGTGGGTTGTAAAAGGTGACAGAACAAAACTATAACCAGTTCCTTTACTTCTTTGCAAGCTCAGTAGGTCTTATTTTGTTCTATTCAGTGGGTTTTAGTTCGTATTTAAAATTTAGCTTTTGGAGGATTAAAAGATTTAAATTTTTTAATGTAAAAACCCCCCACATTTTAATTATTTCAGCATCCATTAACAGCTGGCTGAATATACAAGAACAAAGAAAGTATGAAAAATGTTGAGATTTAGATGCAAAGTATAAACACAACTGAAAAAGACATACAGGATACTTCACTCTTACATATCTAATGACCTAGCAATGTTTAAAACAAATTTTAAAAATTCTGGTGTTCTCAAAGTGACTGGACATTACTTGTATATTACCCTTCTAGCCAATGAACCAGACAGTGTATGAAACCTACCTTTGGACTCGTCTTTCTGAAAGTGTCGGTTCCATGTATCACATCCTTTATTATTCTCTCGCTGAGATTACTGTACTCCTCTTCAGTGAGGTTGCTGTCCTCCAGCTGATGCTTGCAAACTGGGCATTGTCCACTGCAATAATAGTGAAACAAGAAAATAAAAGGGAAAATGCTTTTAAATAAGAAATTCTTTAAATATTACTAACCTATCAAGTGTCTGTATATGAGCACAATTCTTTAAAAGAACCCCGTCAGAAGATCAGCTGTACTCTTTCTGCAATGCATCCAAAACATACTAATGTCATTAGCTCTTATGTTCTTTTTATTTTCTTGAAAACATTTTAATTTTATTCAAATACTTATCCAAGTAGGCTACCTCAAACTTGTTTAGGTCAAAATAAAGTATTCTTACAGTTTGAACAAAATAACTACTATGGAACCACTTGTCATCATTTTGTTCACAGATTCTTAATCCATGATAAAATGTGAGGTGATCTAAGATAGTTTAGCTGTCAAATATTTAACTGTTTACAGACAGCAAGGCAGAAAACAGACTTAGCTCTCAGTCAAGACAATTGACTTTAGGATTTTAAACCTCTTAAAGGCTGGAAAAGGTCATCTAAAATATGATGAATTATTATAACAGAGTACAGTACCACACACATTCTTACATAATAATAATGTATTTTATAGCAAACAAGTCTTAAAAGAGTGAGCTATGCTGTTTTTTCAAGGGCTTCAAAAACTGTGGGCTCTACATGTGCTTTTACTTCACAGTATGCAACAGAGAGTATTTTTATAAACCACCTAAAAGTCACATAATCCATTGGAGACATTCTCATAATTAATACATTATAATTGCCAAATTGCTACAGAAGTATGAAACAAGGTTTCAAACAGAATAATATTTAAAATAGCAGTTTATGAGCATTAAGAAAACTGCATTGTAATAGAAACACACATCCAAATATACCTGTGAAAACTTAAGAATCATTTTGTCTTCACTGAAAATGAGATAGGAAGGGAGAAACCTTTCAGCTGTATAAATTAACTGCAGTGTGCAAACAGTATCAGTTTTCAGGAAGATAACACTTTACACACCAACGCTGCTCTGCTACAGATTGTGTTAAACAACAGTATTATAAAGCCAACAAAAAAATCAAGTCTTTAAATCCTAAACAGGAGACAAATAAGCCACACAGTAAAATGGCACCTCTTATTTTTTATTATGTTTTTCTTGTCTTGGCTCTTCTAAGCATAACTCTTTTCCAAATGTGCATGTTGAGTCTTGTTTAATGTACAAGAATGAGCTGGAAACTGGAGTTTATGAAATCATATATCACAACAGAGGTTCATATTCTCAAGGACTGAAATATTTTTGTACACAAGGAAAGCAATTTTTTTAATATTTTTGAAGGACGAATTCAGTATAGACTAACCAAGACAACACCTCACTAATAAATAAAATGTTGCATTTACCTGTCTTTAATGTTGGTCAGGTGTCCTCTCCAGTTCCCTCCTGGTATACTAGCATGTACAGAGGGAAAGATAAATTACTTATTTAACAGTATCTGAATTATATGTCAGGATAATTATATTCTGGTCAACATTCAGAAATAAAAAAACAATCATCAACCCTGCAAAGGAATTATATAAAAATCCATATTAATTTAGTAACACCTGGAAATATTATATAAAGAACCAGCATTTAACAACATGCAAAGAACGGACATCATTGACCTCAGCAGTTTATGCTGTTCCCAGATTTTAAGAATCACACAAGCAATCAGTGTGCACAAACAACTTTGAAATTATTGTCCTACACATTCAGAAGCCATTCTAATAATGACAGTGCATTCCCACTGCCACATTTTCCATCCAGGAAGACTAACTTGTAAAAAATGGCTCTGTAGCTCACATAAATCAAAGCCAACATTTAAAAAAATCACAGATGGGCTGACATCCAACCTCATGAGAAATATGGAATGGGCTCAGGGGAACCCCACTGTGCATGTGCACTGTAACTAGTTGTAGTCAGCAGAGTCTGACAATCACTACTCATGACAACAAACAGTTGTGACCTGCTAAATACTGTGCTAAAACATAGAGCCTCCTATTAAGATTGTATAGAATACTAGGAGATGAACAAAGTCAATACAAATAATCTTCACTTCACCTAGTGGAATTTGCAGCCTCTTTCCTTTAGAGAAAGGACCATCTAACTTTCAACTAGCTTACTACTCCTATGCTCCAAGAAATTACAGGAAAAGCCCTCATACACCTGTCAATATTCCTTCTCTAGCACTCCAGAAAAAGATGAAGTCAGCTATTTTGAATTGCCATGACCCAACACGATTTCCAAATTTTTGTACCAAGGAGTAATATTTAACAGGTAAAAGAAAAGGTGAAATCAGTAAAAATTTTAAACTTTCACAGTAATTTGTAAGCAAAAATAGCGCTAACCCATCTTTTCATGACAACCTGTCTCTTGTGCAAAACAAAAATTAAAACAAGATGTTGAGGGGTCTTAGACTTGATCTGTGGGATAATCTAAATCCCTCCTCCTCATTATGTGCATCTTGCTATTGAAACTCTATTTACCTTTCAAACCATAGCTTTATACTCCGCATAAATGTTTTGTGAGGGTATATTTGGTTCTCTCTCAAATATAAGAGGATACCAAAGAGCTCTTTTTGTAACTCAGCACCTGTCATACCCCTGCTGAAGTCAAAAAATGACTGCAGGACATCCAAGGTTGGGACCACATCTTTGGCCAACATTTCACGGTACAATGCAAAGGCAAGTTTCATTTCTTGGTGACGGCTGGCTGCTTTGATACAAGATTCGTAGCACGTCCGTGACGGAATCATAATCTTTTTTATTTCTTCCAAAAGAGTCAGGGCCATTCTCCATTGATCTGAATTGCTCAACCCCTTGACTAGAAGGTTGTAAGCCCCACCTTCCAAAATCTTAAACCTGACCTTCATTATGTCATACACATCACGGATTTCTGAAACCTGTCCCTGCTGGACACACAGTGTCAGGTATTTGACCAGCACACTGTATCCAATGTCACCATTACGCTTTGCCAGGTCAGTCAGCAAGGACTTGGCCACATCAATGGGGCTGTTGCACCTGATCATACTGTTCAGCATCACCTCTTCAAATATATCAGGTACTTGGAAATCTTCCCTTAGTTTGTTCCATTCCTCAGCCTGCAAAGGTTTTTCTGGAGGTTGTACATTGCTAAACTTATGTCTTGACAGAAAATGACTCATTGACAATTTCTTTGCAGCTCTAACAGAGGAAGAAAAGTGAAATTTCCCTTCAGGTATTTCTTTAGGCTCCTTATCCCATTGTTTTCCTTCTTTGAAATTGATTTCAGACCTTTTCTTGGTAGGTAAGACATCAGTTTCTTTGGAGTCCACTGGTAATGCAGTGCTGGAAGATGTCATAAAACTGAAATAGTTAATTTTTTCCCTGTTATGGATGCTGAAAGAGGCAGCAAACAGCTGTTGGCATCTTGAAACAGGCCAGAACATGTGACATTTCCATAGCAAAGCCTGAAAACCCTGCTGACTGGCTTGAGAAAGGAGTGCCATCACAAGACAAAATTATCTCACAACTAGCTCACTGTATCTGATCAAGTTATAAAATGAAAAATACAGTTTGCACAAGGTCGTCTACTAATAAAAGCCCAAGGGCTGTAAAGCTGTACAAGTTTCTGTTTCCAAATCTTGTTCTGTGAGTCCTTTTTTTCTCTTATGGACACAAAGAAGGTAAAATCTTTTTTCACAAAAAAAAATTTCTTAGACTGTGGGGACGATCATCCAAAATGAGGACATCCTTCTTTCTAGAGATGTTTTGCATATTATGATTCCTGTTTGTTGGTTACAGCAATGATGTGTACTGTCTATGTTGTATGAAGAAAGGCAACGCTGACGAGCACAGAGTTTTTCTTCCTGCCTTCGTCCAAGTTAAGTCAGTTTTCCTAAAAATAAAAACAACATCAAGACATCATAACCTGCTCGGTGGTTTCCTGTTATATTTACATCTCCATGCTACCAAACATGGAACTCAAGGTCGCCCAGCGATTTCATGTGAGAAATCCCGACCCTGATCCTTCAGACAGTCCCAGGACGGGATTCCTACATTGCTTCCCTCACATTTTTCACAACAAACTGGTGACAAACTTCCGTTTAACGTGTTTTCTCAATCCCAAATCCTTGCTAACGCCGCTGCCAAAGAGGCAGAGGAACACCGCGGGCGGTAATTACACTGAAATACCAGGTACATGTCAGTTATCCGCAGGCTGGTCCACCTCACGGGGAAACCTCACAGGGTCTCATGTCCCTCACTCGGTGCCCACCGGCCCAGTCATGCCGTACTGCAGAAGCCCCAGCTTTTGGGAAAGCGGCTCCCGCTCGCCCCTCCCTCATTCCATTTCTCATTTCCTCCCCTCTCTCCTTCAGTCCCTCACGAGGAGCCCACCTGACGCAGCGCGCGGAGGCCGTGCCCAGCAGGCGCGTGTCCCACAGTAAGGTAGGCCAGCCTCCCATTGGCCCGGAAGCGCGTGGTGGGCCCGCGCCCGCACGTGGAGCCAATCGCGTCTCACCGGGAGGGGGTGACACGTGACCCACGTGACCCCCCCCCCCCCCCCCCNCCCCAGCCGTAGGGGCGGGGCTGTTCCGCCATGTCTGCTGAGGGCAAAAGCTCCGGCGGGAGCTCTGCGCGCAGGGTAGCGCGCATGCGCGGGGAGGCGCTCGGCGGTGGGTTCGTGCCGATGGACTGGGAGCGGAGGCTGCGGGCCCGCTTGGCCGCGCGCCGTGCGCGTGAGTGCCGCGGGATCGGGAGCGGGCGGGGGAAGAGCCTCGGGTGCCCGCAGTCACTGGCGGGCCGGGGGCACGGCCGGAGGGATGGAGCGTCGGCCCCTCCCGTTCTGCCGTAGGGGCCGGGCGGGTCCTGGAGATGCCCTGCGGAGAGACGAACTCCCGTCGTTCAGGGGTCGGCGAGCGGGAGCGGTGCGGAGCTGTGAGGGCCGCGCTGCCCGGCGCACGCCCCCGCGGCGGGCGGCTGGGAGCGCTTTGCTCGCGGGGGAGCGCAGCTGGCGCGGGCACAGGTGCGCAGCGACAGCCCCGGCCCGGCACGGAAAGGCGATTTGAGGCTGCGGCTCACACAGTGCTGCCGCTGGAGCAGAGCGCTGCTGCTCTGTCAGGCATCCTCATGGAGCTGCTGCAGCTGCGTACCTTGCAGTGAATCGGGTGTGTGCTGTCACTGAAAGAGGTGCTGTGTACGTACTCAAAATACTTACGGGACGTACTCTTTCGTAATTTATGTGATTAGTATCATTTCTACCTCGTATTTGTGTTACTAGACAGTACAGCCGCTTAAGCCTCACTATTAACTCTATTTTTCAAGCCCTTTGTTAGATTAGAACTCTGGAATACAGTGTGAACATTCTTTTCTGTGTCAATCAGCCAAAAAGAGTGAACAAGAGCTAAAGGATGAAGAAATGGAATTGTTCACAAAATATTACATGGAATGGAAAGGAGGAAAAAAAGGTGACAATATATCATATGCAAGCATACCACGATTTTACTACAGGGTAAGTGAAGTGTCCAGATAAACTTTTAACAAGAGGCTGTTCTGTGTTACAAAAAACATTATGCTCATTCATAGGGACCCTGCAGCTTCAGAGGCTAAAGTAGATTGAACTCTGATTGATGTGAATTAGTCTGATTTTTTTGTTTTGTACAATTGTGAATTTCAGCAGTTTTAAATAATTACCAAGAATCTTATCAGAGTCAGTGAAATGTTTTGCTAATCAGGCTGCTTGGTAAAGATAGGAAGTTTTCTTTCAGAGGCACTTAATGTTCTAACTAAATTTTGACCTACGAGTGTTACATGTACATATCTTCTGGTCCCTGTTTAGACATGATGGGATGCTGCCTCCTGAAAACGGTGGGTCGTTGGTCTTGCAGACTAGATATAGATCTGTTGCTTGCATTATCCGTCAGAAGTGCTTGGTCTAGCAACCTAGTTGTGGGATGAATCAGACTAGGTCGGGAGCACATGTTGACATCTTAGTATTGCTGGCACTCATCAACTTGACCACTCAGCTGCTGTCAAACCTCTCATGCTCACGTATTCCTTAGGGTCTCGTGTTTCTGCCAATTAAGTTCTTGAGTACCTGTGTTTCAGTTGATGGATACATGTGCAACTCTAAGTTCCAGTGGTGCTGTACAGTTTGGCACATAAATATTTGCAGAATTTTTACCCTAGGTGATCTTTCATCTTATTTGTTGGCCGAAACAAGTCTGGTAGACATTCACACTTTGGAGAGTCAGGCCTACCACGAAATAGAATGTGCTGCTTCTCCCGAGTTAAACACAACAGTAAATGTCTTCTATGTGTAGCCTCTCATATCTAGCAACTTTCTAGGGAAAGTGCCTACTCCAAGGGTTATCAGGTATGAGGTAGGTTATCAGATATGAGGTACTTCTCTGTCTGTCCTGTTAAAGATGTCCTGCTTTAAGTAAGTGCTTCATTATTTAAATGGTTTGAGGGAGTGTGCAAGTGATATCCCCTCTAGCAGAAGCATTTGACTCAAGACTACCTACTAGTACTTGCTGGATGTGTAGTTTTTGAATGGTACTGTGCAGAAAATTAAAATGTCACAATGTTTCTAGCTGCCAGCTGAAGATGAAGTCCTGCTTCAGAAATTAAGAGAAGAATCTAGAGCTGTCTTTCTGCAAAGAAAAAGTAGAGAACTATTGGATAATGAAGAGCTGCAGGTAGGAAAAGAATTTCTGTGTGTCTTGTAATGGCTTCTGAATGGATTTAGAGTTTGATTAGCTCCCTTCTGCCCACAGAATCTTGTGGTAAGATGCTTTGTACTTGGGCACACAGTACTTGATAAAGTTGAAGTGCTACCTAGCCTTGGGCTGGGAATGCCAGTGTGAAGCTTCCTCGTTATGATGTATGTGAGGACTAAATTGATGACTTCTGGTTTTCCAGCACGTTGCAATGATTTCCATGGTGGGCCCAGATGATGAAATAAGTTCTGTTTATGTATCACTAAGAGAGACTCCTAAGATGGTTGGTTTTATTGCAGTGCAAAGGCAAAAGGGATGTGACCCTAGAAATGCTAGTGAGAGAGGGAGACTGTGCATGTGTTTAGCAGCATTTAAAGCAATGGAAGTAGTACTTTTCTGGCTGAACTGACCATGTGTCCTGATGAACTGAGAAAATCTTTCACCAAGCCCACATTTTTGCTGAGTTTCTTAAACACTGTATCTTAAGCACATTGACATCTCTAAAGAGATACCTACTTAACCAAATATAAATACCTTTTAAGAATCTATGGTTTCTACTGGACAAACATCAGACATCACCAATGATTGGGGAAGAAGCAATGATTAATTATGAGAACTTCTTGAAAGTTGGTGAAAAAGCTGGACCAAAATGCAAGTAAGGCTTTCTTCTCTTGTATGTGCTAATTTTGACTGAACCTAAGTGCTACTGTAACTTCCAGTTGCTAAAATAGATGGGAACAGTTTAATGGTGAGAAAAACATCCTGCCTTGTAGTTAGTGATGAATTGGTTACTTTACATCCTTGCAAAGAGGTACTCTGTCTCTGAGGTGACTTGTAACAGAGGTGCCCAAAAGAGTGGTAGTGCATCCTTTTGAAAAAGAAATTTTTATCAACGTGGACATTTTTAGTTGTTAGTGCTCAGCAAACAGCGCATTTTGTAAATGAACTGGAAATCATGAAACCAGTGATATTGCCCAACCTTCCCTAATACTATCTGATGCAGAATTTCCTACCAGATGCGCACTGCATGCAATGAATGGTCCTTCTTTATGCTCCTGTTGGAGATGGCTGTTGTGCACATAGCTTTGTGGTTAAGCTTTGGGCAGAAACCAATTATTTCTCAGTACTGGCAGTTTCTTTTATATGTGCATATTGTTGTAGAAGACTGGAAGCTACCAAACAAACTGTACTGAAGAGAAATTGAATAAAAGCTCTCAAAAGTTCAACATCACTGAAGAGTCTCATGAGAAAAGGTAGCTGCTCTTTATTGAGTTTACTGTTGTTACTTGGTAGGATGAGTAAATCAGGTGCACCTGATGAGTGTAATGTAGCATATGAAGTGTTAAAACATTATTTTACAGGATCTGCCTGAGCAGTGTGATCAAATGCATAGAAGTAGCTTTGTGTTTGTGTTTTACAGGCAGTTCTTTACGGCGAAGATCTTTGCTAAATTACTCCATAATGATCCTTATGGGAGAATATCTATCATGCAATTTTTCAATTATGTCATGCGAAAAGGTTAGTGGATCCTTCTTCTGTGTTAGGAGCTGTTTCATTTTAAGGCTATTTTAAGCTTTTTTACTTATTTGATGTTCTCTTCAAATGCAGTGAGACCTGCCCCTAACTGCAAATGCTATTTTTCTTGAGGCTTGGGATTTTTTTTCTTGTTACTAGAAGGTGGGAGCTTGTCATACTTCTGAAATCCTCCTCTACTTGGCCACAAATATGCTTCATCTGTTTGTTATATATATTATCATTCTGATTTCCTTTATTCAGGCAATACTGTGAAGTGCAAAACAATACAGTTCCATGGCAGGTGTGGTCTTAACCACTGTGATCGGGCAGATAGCTTTGTTTGCTGTTTGTCCTTCTCCAGAGTGGTGCTCTCTGTATTTCCTAGCTGTTTGTCATATGTGTCAGTATGTTTCTGTGCTTCTCACTTAACCATATTTTCAGGTATTTTTTTATTATAAATATCCACTTGAGCTGAAAAATGCTCTTTTTTAAAAAAATATGTATTAGACATTGTTTAAAAACACTAGGCTGGCTAGCAGAAAGGAAGATTGCCTCATTAGCTTTTGCTTTTGCTGCTGTGTTCTTAGATCTGCTAAAGCCTTCAGGAGAGGAGAACAGCCCCTTTCTCTGAGCAGCTCAACCTGCTTCACTTAAAATCTTGTGGTGCAAGGGATCAGAAATGTGTTGGGCAGGAAGCATGATATGCAGGTGTGCACAATATGTAAGAAATTACTAATAGACCCATTTCCAACAATAAACCCAAAAGCTGCAGGATAGGAGACTTGTGGCAAAGTCTGTTAGAATTGTATGCATTTCAAAAGGGCTCACCCAAATGGACACAACAGAGGTTCTTTCAGAGCTGTGTTTCACCTGGAAATTTTGAGTCTTATGTATTTAGGATGATATCTTTTTTCCTAAACAAACAAACAAAATAATAATAGGGGAAAAAAAAAGCTGCCGCCACCAAATCACTTTGTGTGATGCATTTACCTTTAAACTTAAGCCGACAGTGAAACAGCTTCGCTGTATAACATTTGTCATCTGAGTGGCACTTAGCCCACCATGAGAAACACTTGCCTTGAAGAATGAATGTTTTGAAGGACAGCTCATATTGCATAAGAGGAGCTTTTGAACTCTCTCTTCAGAAACTGGGAATTAAATTTAATGTTGAGTAGGTGAATAATAGTTTTTATTAATCTAATCGATACTCCATCACTGTTACAGTGCTTTAACAATGGCCTTGAACACATTGTCCTGTAGATGGTCCAATTAATGTGCCTATTACAAAGATAGATGCTTATGTGATTCTAATTTTCATAACTCAGAAGTGAGGGCCTGACCTGTGGCTGTAGCTACAGTGTCTGGTGCTATTCAGGGGGTTGTAGCAATCTTATCTGTAAATGACACTGTGCACCTGTTTAATGCAGTGAAAATGCATTGCTACAAGATTTCTAAGTCAGTGAGAGAGAACGAATCAGTGTGATTCCATTTAACCAACTGTGTGTGCTTGCAGCCTGGAAAGCCTGGGCTGCAACTAAAGAAGCGTGGCCAGTGGGTCAAGGGACATGATTCTCCCCCTCTGCTCTGAGACCTCACCTGGAGTCAGCCCAGGAAAGATGTGAGCCTCTCCTATGACCACAGGCTGAGAGAGTTGGGGTTGTCCAGCCTGGAGAAGGCTTTGGGGGAGCCCTCATTGTGGACTTTCAGTACTTAAAAGGGAGCGTATAACATGGAAAGAGAATAACTTCTTACCCAGGCAGGTAGTGATAGGACAAGGGGAAACAGTTTTATATATTCAAGTAGATGCTAGGAAGAAATACTTTACTCAGAGGGTGGTGAAGCACTGGAACAGATTGTCCAGAGAAGTTGTAGATGCACCATCGCTGGAAGTGTTCCAGCCAGTTGGATGGGGCTTTGAACAATTTGATCTAGGAGATGGCATCCCTGCCTGTGGCAGGGGGAGGTTGGAACTAGGTGATCTTTAAAAGAGCTGCTTCTAATCCTAGGCATTCTGTGATACACCAAATGAAATGTGGTGTTTACTCAGCCATTTTTCACATCTAGTTAAAAAGCAGCTGTGACAAGGGTATATATTTGTATTATAAACAGTATAAATTTATGAGGTGTATATTGATAGTACATTGCAAGTGACACGAATTTAGTGACTGAAACTTTCTAAGCACTACTTCACATGGCTATGCTTAAAATCCAACTGTGCCTTGCAGCCTCTAGGATTACTTTAAATTCTGGCAAGAACTTAAAAGTCCCATAGGTGACTTACATTGTAATTCTGTGATCTGTTTCACAGTATGGCTTCATCAGACAAGAATAGGTCTCAGTTTATATGATGTGGCAGGACAAGGCTACCTCAGAGAATCAGTAAGTAAATTCTTGATTAACCTAATGTCTCTTTAATCACATGACAGAGCATCAGAAAGATCCCAATTTTTTTCTAGTCTGGTCTTGTAAAAGCTTATATCATAACATAGACTTGGGACGGGCACATTTGTTTGGATAAATTGCAATTCATGTATTCAAGAGATATGGTGGTAAGAGTGGTGCTAGCCTTTTAAACTCATGGGTAATTTTCTGAAAAAAAGACTGTATCTACAGAGATTTCACATCATTAGCATTTCACTAGATTTAGTAGGATATGGTAAATTATTCTTCACAAATTACTCTTCAGTGAATTATTCTCCTGTTGTAAAAGGAGGCGATATTTTAAAAAAAATAAAAATGTCCTAGTTACAATTCAAAGAAAAAAAATTATTAAATAATATTCAGCAATGGAATAATCCAATCAGAAATTATGCTCCTGATATTGATATTTGAAAAAGGTACAGTTGAATGCATTTATATTTACATCTAAATATAATGTACTTTAAATTCTACTTTATTCATATTCAGCCCTAGAGTCACATGTGCATGTATATGATCTGGGATTTCTTGCACAGAGACAGAAGCTTTTTTACCTGCTTTCATGCTCTTTTCTGCATTGTTGCAGGACTGTACTTTTAACAAAATACACTCATACCAGAGAGAAATATAGCAAACATGGAACAATAGTATTGTTTAATGCTTGTTTTCTTTTCTTTCTTAATTCTGCAGGATTTAGAAAACTATATTTTGGAGCTCATCCCTACTTTGCCACAACTAGATGGCTTAGAAAAATCTTTTTATTCCTTCTATGTCTGCACAGCAGTTAGAAAGTTCTTCTTCTTTCTGGATCCTCTCAGAACAGGTAGGTCTCTTAAAATGTTTCCATGAAGCTACTTGTGTTTTCAAAGCAATGTGTAGTTTTCCTGGCAGGCATTTGTTCAGCATTGAAGATTAATATCCACTGAAGACCATTGCTCTTTATTGTGGATTTAATAATTTACTTTTACAGCTAATGAACTTCTGTTGAAGTACTATAGAGTTATCTCATAGAAACTGACAAATAAGATATTGGTTCATCATAAGAGCCATTAGCAGTAACAATTTTGTGTTTAGTGTGAATAGAAAATACAGCAACCGACAACACAACTGCTTGTCAGAGCATCCACAGAGCTGTGGAAATGCTCAGGAATGGTTAGAGTGATGTGCTTTTCCTGTCATTGAATCTGTGTGCACTACGTAGACCCACTAGAAAAGGTCTGCAGATAGGTCTGATAATGCTTGTTACAGGTGTAGCTTCCTCCTGTGCCCTCACTGAAGTCACAAAGTGCATGTGTTTTCAAGGTCCAGCTGTGCCCCTTGTAAAGGTCAGAATTGTGTGGGCAGCAGCCTCTGACAGAGATAATTACAAACGTTTGGAGAGGGTGGGTGGGAAGTTACAGCGCCATTATTTTGCACAGCTGTTAGCACAGTGTCTGTGCACCAGTCAGAGCTGCACCAGCAGAAGTGCATTCTGCTACCTTAGCTTTGTGTCACAACTGTAGCTTTGAAATATAAGAATATCCTGTCACTTAAGAGACTATTATTTCATCAAATGTTTTAAGCATGCTTTCTTTGCATTTTTATTTTACATTTTGAGTTGATGTTGAATATGCACATTTATTTTAAGCTAGTTTTCTGGAATTTAAGGCTTCAGGATAGCTCCTGCCAATATCAGGCTAGTTTTGTCCAGTCATTTTGAAAGGCATTTTATTTTATCTCTGAAACTAGAGCGTTATCCTAGATCTTAGATACAGATTTTGTTTAGCTTTTGTTTCTTAAAAAGACATATTTTTCTGCTCCAAATACTTCTTTCTGAAGCAGAACCACCTAAATAAGAATAGTCAAATGGATATGTTGGCTGAGCACCTGTTAAAATTTATTTTCCTTTTCTTGCTGCAGGGAAGATAAAAATACAGGATATTTTAGCTTGCAGCTTCCTGGATGACTTACTGGAGGTAAAGGTCTCTAATATATCCTGGTTTTAATTTTTTATAATTCATTCTTTCTGAATTCTAACTTTATGTTTCACTTAGTTAAGGGATGAAGAACTTTCTAAAGAAAGTCAGGAAACAAATTGGTTTTCTGCTCCTTCTGCATTAAGAGTTTATGGTAGGTTCCTTTATATGTCAACACTTTTCTTCTCCTCTTTCTTCTATGACTTAGTCACATTATTACTGCTGTTTTTCCTCTGCTTTGTCATATTAAATCCTCCTGCTAACTCATCTTTTCAAATCCTGTATCCACCCTTTCAGTTTATCTTCCCGACTTTATAATTTTGGTTCTCTGCTGTTGCTCTTTGTTGTGGTTTCATAATGGCACCTTGTTGCACAAGGTACAAGATTCCTCTGTAACCTTCTCTTCTGACTCTGTTCATGATGCCTTTTGCTCATCTTTTTTAATGCTTACAGTGTATATGTATAAAATAATATGTTCTTAGCCTTCTGCTCCTCTCTCAGTATCCATAACTATTAACTTAGATTAGAACTGCTAACACCTCATGGGAATCCCACTTCCTCTCCCTCCATGTTCTGTGCTTATTTCTGATGCTTTATGAATATTACTGTGGATCTAGTAAAATCTCACTTAACTGAGTTAATTTTATTATGGAAATTAGAAAATTTAGCATTTCGATGTTTATTTTTCTCAGTTCTTCTCTGATAGAGGTATACTATGGTTTGCTTTTTTATCTCCATTTTAGGTCAGTACTTAAACCTTGATAAAGATCACAATGGCATGCTGAGCAAAGAAGAGCTGTCCCGATATGGAACAGGGACTCTGACCAACATCTTTTTGGATCGTGTCTTTCAGGAATGCTTAACTTATGATGGTGAAATGGTAATTACGTATTTTCCATTTGTCCAAAACATAACATATTTGGCTTATTGAGTTGAGAAATGTCTAATAATCAGTATCTTTAAAACAAAGAGTACCTTGAGCTAAACTAACTTTTATTTATCATTGTGTACACAGATGACCATGCAACATATTGAAAAGTTAATTTTCTTCAGAGCGAGGTGATTGCAATGTGACCTTAAAATAAGTTGCTTGCTTGAAAAAGCAGAGGTGATAGAGACTGCAGACAGCCTAGGATAATGCCATTTGTAGAGATTCAATTACAAAAGTGCAGATTGAAAAAATGTATAGATACAGAAATACAGCAATACTTTTTAGTTAAATGTAATGCTTTAAAGAGAACCAGAGACAAGTGGCACACTTGAGATTAGTGCAAGTTAGTTAAGCTGTCAACTTCATGAAGACAACTGTATTTTTCATTGTAAGTTTTCCATAGCTGTGAAAAATGAGAAGTCTAGCTAATTTAAAGTAACACATTTTATCTCTATTTTTTGAAGCTTTACTTAATGTTCAGCCACAATTCTTCTCTGCATTCAGAGGACTGGAGTCTAAAGTGATGTTACAAATTCACTACACAGCCCTTTTGCCCCCTGAGCAGTTTTTTTGTTAGAATCACATAATCACTGAGGTCGTGAGGAATCCTCTTAGTTGTCCTGTTCTGGACTTGAAACAGTAGGTTCATCTCTCTTGTATGGGGGAGACCAGAGCAGCACCCAGTGCCTGCATGTAGTGTAAGCAGTGCTGAGAAGGATCAACTTCCTCAACTTGCCACCAAAGCATTTCCTAATGCAGCTGAGAGTGCTGGCAGCAGCCTTTGCTGCAAGGGTCTGTTGCAAAGCTGCTTTCTGACTAGTCAGTCCCCAATTCTGCAGGTACATGGGGTTATTCCTCCCCAGATGCAGGAGTTTGCATTCCCTCTGTTGAACTTGATGAGGCTCCTGATAGCCCATTTTTCCAGGCTGTCAAGCTCCCTCTGAAGGACAGCATAACTCTCTGGTGTTACAGGTAAACAGGGTAATTAGATACACAAGGCTGTAGGATTTCTGTCCTTGTCACAACTGTATCTTGATTGGGAAATCAAGAATCCATACTAATGAAAAAGTAAAATGTGATACTTATTGGGAATGTTAACTAATATTTCTAGTATGTAATTTGCCAAACCACTGACTCTGGTCTAAGGATTATATATTTAATTGGCCATATAGTTCATTATTTGGTAACAATAGGCTTACTGCCACTGGACCTTTAATTTATGATAATGAAAATATTTTATGTTTTTTCTTCGCTTGTTGGGTAAGTTTAGTAGTTTAAAGATACGTTAAACACTGTTTAAAAGCATTTATATGGCATGTTTCATTTGGATTTATGCTTGGAATACTTTTTACCTCTAAAAGGGCAGGATTTACCATTAGCAGCAGTCATTAAAAAGTAACTTTTTTGTGCACATTAGTGGTAGCAGCCATTTTCTATTCCATGTTGTCTTTTTCAGAAAATAAACTGATCTCCTACAATGAAATAGCTGCCAATTATAGAGTTCCTGCTTGCAAAATCAATTGAGAAAGAAGACTATAATAAACATGATTGTATCTACTTCTAGGACTATAAAACCTACCTGGACTTTGTGCTTGCATTAGAAAACAGAAAGGAGCCTGCAGCTCTGCAATATATTTTCAAACTGCTTGATATAGAGAACAAAGGACACCTGAATGTCTTTTCCCTTAATTATTTCTTTAGGGTAAGTCTCTTTATACAAGTAGGCCATTTTCTGTGTTTAGAGTGTTATAGCCTATGTGCTTCTGCATGCAGATCTGCAGGAAATCACTTTAAATTACCAATAGCCACAGTCAGGCTAGTAATGACTTCTAAGAAGATTTAAATTTTTTTTTGAAAGACAAAAATTGGAAAGATTTCAAAAGGTATTTTCAGTAGTTTATCTGCAGTTGAAATTAACTATTTTGATTTTGAGTAGGAAAAATATTTTCTATTGATTTGGGGTTTTTTTAAATTGAAAATTGTCCTAAAATTGCATGATGATGACCTATTAAAATATTTTATGATGGTTCTAATTGATTATTGCCCAAGTTATTTTCAATTGTATTTTCAACTGTAATCCTAATATTCACTAAAAGAAATGAAGATAATGAAATTTATTGATAGGCCTGTACAGCTGTGGAATTTTTCATTCAGTGCTTTGCTTGTAAGAAAATAGGTGGATGCATTTTTCATAGTCTGCATTTATACCTGTTGCTTCCAAAATAGATTTAAAGTAAGCTTAATTTTTTTTAGTTGCTGTTAAAATTAACTTAAGGTTTTACAATCTTCCTCCAGACTGTGGGTTGTGTGTGATGGGGTTTGTTTTGTTGGGGTTTTTTTTTGTCACCTGACTTGTGGTGACTTTGGTTTGGAAAGGGAGCAGGTGTTTTGTTGTTTCATCTTGTTTTTCTCATAGATACCTGAGATATCATGGGAAGTGCTATGCAGTAAAATAGTATTTTTGCTGTGAATGGTTTCAGCTGAGTTACAAGCTTGGTGCTTTATTCATGTATAGGATTCCCTCAGTAGTATCTATTCAGACACAGGGACAAGCACTCCAAATTTCATTATATGGATTTTTGTATTATAACTGTGAGAATAAATAATGTCATTGTACTTAGCTGTATGCTTGAAGGATGAGGAGCAAGATATGTTCATTGAGTCAGTAAAGTGTTCAGGCCTGCTCAAGGCATGATCTCATATCCACCTTATTTCCGTACTGTAGCAAGTCTCCTTTTAGACATGGAGCATTCTGAGTTCTCCTTGAAATCAGAACAGTTCCTCTTGGCTCTGAATGATTGCTTTTCTGCTAGCATTAAGCGTGAATAGGTCTGCACCTACAGAGGCTGTGCTGACAAAGCTGTGCAGCTTGTGCTAGCAAAGCAGTTTTGTTCATAGCTGTTACTTGCAGATGTTTGGTGATGCAGGTGTTTAAATAGTACCACATTAAAAAAATTGATTTGTCTTTCTGCTGACCATTTTCCTTCTCTCTTTCCTTAGCCTTTATTTTATACTGTATCAGAAATGTAACCTTATGGTTTGAGAGGTATTAATATCTTAAGTTTTGAGTGTTGAGGGATAATATGCATATTGCTCAAACACTGGTCATAATGAAAATGAGATTTGTATCATACTAATTAAGAACTGTGAACCTAGAGATGTATGTCATTAATAATGCCTTAACTCACCTCTGCCTCACATGTGGAAGAAAAATGATTGCAAACTGTACCATGAATGCTTTATTTGAGGGCATTACAGCTTAAGATGCAGAAGTATTTAATAACTTTCATGCAACATCAGTAGTATACTGCATTAGCAATTCCTAACTCTTCTTTTTTCTAGGCTATTCAGGAACAAATGAAAATTCATGGACAAGAACCAGTTTCTTTTCAGGATGTCAAGGTTAGCTTTACCAAATGGAGTACTGTGTAAAATCGTTGAATAAGCATTTCATAATTTATTAAGTTACATTATAATTTCTAGGTTGCTGTATATTTACTTGGAGAGTAGTAGAAATGAGCTGTCTTACTCACAGGTTTGAAAATGCCTTTCTAGTTAGCAGTTGCTCTGTAAAATAACTTATATGGTCTAGTAGTTTCCTTAATAATAGACAAATTACCTGTTAAATACATGTTGCTGAGTCTTACACTTGAAGGTTCTTGCTAAGTCCATTTTACAGTTCTGGGATCATTCCTTGGGGGACAGGGGGCAGACTGGTGGCTTGAAAGCCTGTAAAACTGATTACTGCCTACTGTATATTTAGCAGTTTTAGTACTTCAAAAAAAAAGTACAAGAGGTTCTACAAAACTTACCTCATACAAGTGAACTGAGTTTCATTTTGCCACTTTGAGGCTGAAGCCTCCCCAGAATGCAAATTCTTACTTGAGATGTGGGAGCTGAGGACACTGCTCAGAACTGTAGCCAGTCAGTGAGTGTGCTCTGTATCTTAAATACTTTAGGGCTTAACAGCTGCTTTTTGTAAATTGGTGTGGGTGGCACTAGTTACCCAAAGATCATTATGTACATGGTCTGAAATAACCATTATTCTGCCCATTAATGTGTGGGGGATTTCTCCCAATTTTGACTTGCCTTTCATAGGATGAAATCTTTGATATGGTGAAGCCTAAGGACCCTTACAAAATCTCCCTTCAAGACTTGATCAATAGCAGTCAAGGAGACACTGTTACCAGCATTCTAATTGATCTGAATGGGTTCTGGACGTATGAGAACAGAGAGGTCCTTGTGGCAAGTGATAATGACAACACTGCTGATGTGGATGAAACGTGACTTCGAATGGGAGCAGACTGTATCCACGGAGACCTCAATCTGATGGGCCAACTGTTGGAAGCTGGAAACATTCATTATCTGAATCAATTCCTCTTCCATTTTACTTCCCTCCCTTCCTCCTTTGCCCCCACATATGATATAAAATGTGGGACATACACTAATCACAGAACTAATTCCTGAAAGCAAAAATGCAAGTGTTGTTTAAGAGGCAAAAATTGCCTTTTTAAAAAAATAAATATTTTTGGACTTTTTTCATGTGTACTGAGCCCTATTCTTATTTAAATACCTTATTCTAAGTGTGAATTTACCCTGGAAGTAAGAATGTGGTTTATTGGTATCTTCAGCACTGGCCTGCCTCCACTCAGCCATCCCAAGCCTCCCACTCCATTCTGCATGGCTTCCTCTAATGACAGCACTGTTGAGAATTCTATTGTGAAGGCAAAAGTTTTCAGTAAGAAGTAAAGAATTTAGGCCTTTTTCTTCTATGCATGACCAGCTTTAAGTGTGTAACAGGAAGGATAAGTAAATTATTGAACTGGATGGTTACCTAATTTTAACAGGTTCATTAACAGAAATAAAACTGCACTAGCTTTAGATCTAGTTAAAACTAATGCAAACACCTGTACAGAGGTTTTCACCAAGTTAACCCCCTGTGCAAGTATTTTATGTAATCTATCTTAACTGTTCAACTGAGCTACAGCAGCAGTTAAAGCTGTGAAATTCTCTTACTCTTTAAGAAAGCCACAGAAATGTATCAACTTTCAGACAGAATTACAATAGCTCCAGGCCAGAAGTGTTTGCAATCCTGTGTTATTTACTAGTTTGAGGTAGTGCTGAACACAGAGTACTACATGAGAGTCTAAGCACGGGGTGGGGATAAAATGATATTTTGAATTTTGACGCCTGAATATTCAACCAGGATGTGTGACTTAGTAAAGATGAAAACAGTAACCAGGCACATGCACCTGTGTACAGGCATAAAGTTTCAAAGACCACGCAGTTTTAAAGGAAAACCCATAGCCAACTTCCAGTTCAAAAATTATATTAAATATAAAATAACCAATTAATGCATTTACAGAAAAATAAAACCAATATGAAAGTAACCACTTTCATACAGTTGAAAAAAATGAAGGATTAAGTTAAGGCACAGTGAGTAATACAGTATTTTATACAAAGAAGGCAGTGAGAGCATTTGTTATGCAATGACTAGTAGGAAAAGAAGGTAAAAAACCAATTGACATTAATTTATTGGAAAAAAAGCAAAGTATCCTTCAGCTGTCCAGGTTATTATTCAAGCTGAGATTTTCTTACTTTGATGCTGTAAGAACTCCTAACAAGCTGGTTTTCTGTGTATTCCTTAGGTGTTGAATAGAGCTCTCCCTTGCAGATGCTTAGGGCTAAGTGATTTTACACCGTGGTCAGCACCCTCTGTCTTGCAATTCAGAAAAGGCAAAGAATGGAGTATCAAAACAGATGGACTAGAGCACATGATTGAATCCTCCACAGATTTTCTGTAGTGCTGAAGAGCTGCAGATAGATGAGAGGAAGAGTTTGTGCTGTACAGGACATCAGTTCAGGCAGAGGGTCATCTGAAATATGTAATTAATTCCTGAAACTAAGAGCCAAGTTACCTGGCCTGTGGTGTTACATCAGGTTCCTTAGCTGGCAGTGGGAACAAGGCCAGGGACACATCATGATACCCAACAACCCAATTTCACTGAGGACTATTTTCAACTTTTTTTTTTTTTTAGAAATCTCAAGGACAGAAGTAATGTTCTACATGGTAACTACTGCAGGTTCCCTGCTCCTTTACCTACAACAGTCATCCAGAGAAAATGACTGGGGCAGTGACATCTGATTGTTGCAAAGGAAACCATCTTTTACAAGCTACAGGAACAACAGTCATTGCAGTAAAATAGCCTTAATTGGTATTAGATGTGGAGCTACCTGCACTTCATTTAGACAAAAGTAAAATTTCTGCTGTTGCCAGTGCCGTATCACAACACATTATATTTATTTAAGAGAAGGAAAGAGTCGTAAGTTTGGGTTTGTTGTTTCTAGTTATTTATGTATTATGTGCTAACAGGATGAAAAGCATCTGCAATGGCACATCCCTTACTGGCAATTTAACATTAAACACATGGTTTGTTTAGGTTACTCAAGTACACAGACTTGGGTAATCCATGTCCAAAATGTTCATAGTTCTAGACTATATAGGACTACACAGAGTGTCCAATACACTTAATATAATTTAGCAAGATTTTAGTTTCTTTCCCAGGACCACTGAGAGCATGCATTCAAGCACATGGGTCTCTTAATTCTTGGGCTTGGAGAACATCCTATACTGATGTTAGTTCTGAACTTTGCTACAGCACTGAATGGAGCAGCTGAGCACTATTAGCCTCCAAGAGTACTGGTACTTGGTAGTAATTTCTTAAGGTTACTTATAGCCTCCTGGAAAGTTTGGGTTTTTTACTTGAAAAAAAAATTCTAGACCCTTTAATCTAATTAGCATTAAATCTAACATTTTGCTCCTGTGTTAACAACAGAAAAAAAAATACATGCATACAACAGTGACAATAAATAGGGAGAATAAAACTATGATAATTACTTTTGAGTTACAGGATATTAATTCCTATTAATCTATTCATAGAGAGCCAAGTTGCAAACAATGTGCAAATCAGGTTTTTAGAAGTAGGAAACAGCACTGCCTCCGTGTTCCACAGGTGTTAGAGACACAGAAATTCAAAGACAAGACATATCCACTTGCTTTACACAGAAATTAGCTCACATTCAATTTCAGACCAAATGTTTGTAGTGCAATTTTCATTTTAACTGAAGTGCCAAATTGGCAGAATGCCTCAGCCTTTATTAGGCAGACAGACTGAACAGACATTACCTAGCTCTCTCCTGATCAATAAGAATGGTAGGAGTTGTATTTCAGTGAACAAGCATAATCCTATTTTTCCTGTTTATAGGCAGATTGTGACACCTGACAGTTCTTATTTCCTACATTATACAGAGCTTTACGCTTAAGGAGGGACAGGAACTACATCTTGTTTGTTTTCAGCAATGGGCGGGCAATCTTCCTCATTTTCAAAGTTTACATTCACGAATGAAGAGCATGCTGTTGCTCCAGGCTGGTCTGTCTGGACAGGAACTTCAGCTCGTGGCTTGTTCTGCTGTTCCTGATGCTGTCTTTCTGCTTCTTCTGACATCTTGTTTTCCTGTTCCTCCTCTTCCTCCTAGAAAGAGATAATCAGATTCATATGCTACTATTTACTATTCACCACTTAGTTTGACTGGACATCTTTCCATAGGAGCACACGGTTGCTATTACATTGTTCCACTAGAAAACAGTCACTAGTTGATTATGAGGTACATTACAGAACTTCTATTATGGGGAAAAAATCACCAAAAAGTGAAGGATTATACCATATTAAACAAACACAGAAAAAAGACACATATCTAGAAAAGCAGTTTTAGTTAATAATTTCCACCTCTTCTAAATGAAGATTATTAAGGGTTAGGGTTTTTTGCCTAAAGCACTGGCTACTTATCAGTAATGTCCCAGTATGCTTTAGAACAAATAGTAACCTCATGTTACCCTTGACACTGTTGAACAAGTTTTAGAGTTGAAAAGTGTATTTCTAGCAGCCACCTCATTACAGTGTTTAGCAACTGTCCATCCAACTTTCTGACAGTGTTGACTTGAAAATGCACTCTACAAGAGAAACAGAGCAGAGGTCACAACTCACCCGTTTCTAAGACTGATGAGCTTGAGAGAAAAGGCTGATGGATAAGAAAGTGTTAATCATGCACCAAAATGAAAACTAGAGGCAAACTGAAATTGAGGGTCTAAAGCTATTTTAATGTGAGAATACAAATTCTATTTTTTAGAACACCAGGGAAGACAGGCTGGGAGAAAAGGAGTGCAAGAAACCTAGCTCACACACATACCTCTTTCTTCATTCTGTAATACTCATCAATGGCATACTGGTATTTTGGTGTGCTTATTCCCAGAACAGATGCAATCTTTTCCCCCAGGAAATCACACACTAAAAGGAAGGAGATGTTTACTTAGGATTAGTATCTAGAAGAAAATTCTTTATTATAAAAATTATCACCATCCCTCCTGAATGGTTTTCTCTAGTCCCATTTCATTCACAAAATAAAAATCTGTGAGGTTAAACTCCTTATAGGTAATTATTAGCTGAATATACTAATAATTGTTCTTTAGGATAAAGAATTAACAAAAGAAGAATATGAAATCCAGTGAAAATATACATGGTGGTAGTGTTTGAATTCTGCTAGTTTCAGCTTTGGATCTAAGTTTGTTTTGCTACAAATCAGTTAAAGGGTAAGCCTTGAGCTGAACTTTAACTGAAAATTAAGGTTAGACAAAAGTACATGAGTACCAACTGTAGTGGCAGTTCAATCTAGTGGTACTAGCAAACTAGACATTATTTATTGAAATAAGCATACTTCAAGTCGGTTTTAACAATGTTCTGTGTTGCATACTAATAAAATACTTATGTTTCAGCTGTCTCAATTTTCAAGCTGTAAGCTACATTCAGAGCTACTCTGCTAACACAGGTAGGGCACAGTCAAAAGTATGTAACAGGGGTAAGCTTGTGTCAGTTTCTTTACCATGGTAATGGCTACAGATAATACTGGTTGAGTAAAAGCAAGCAAGAAGTCAAATATTCTGAACTTAAAATTGTACATCTGCCCTAAGGATGCAAACGAGTTAGAAGTCAGCCATTGCCTGCTTCAATGAACATTCACAGTAACCAATTTCACAGATATCCTGGCATCCTGAGTGCTGTGCAAAAGACCAGTTCAAATTACAGATATAAGAGCCAAAACTGAAGCGCAAAGAAGAAAGGATTGATCTTCAAATTCATAAAGGAGTCTAAAAAAAGGAAAGCAATATCTACCCTTGCATATGAAGAACAGATGCGTCAAGGAATATAATTACACTGTACATTAGAGAAAAAGCATTTCTAAAAATAAGGATAAAAACAGGCTGCCAAAAAATTTTTGAAATATTCAAAATTATGGGTACAATGACAGAAATTCCATAATATTTATGGAAAAAACCAATAAAGATACTTTACACTGTGGAAAGAACAGACTGTGACAAGCATTTGTAAAACTTGGCAAAATTTTATGAGGTCTATGAGTCAAATAAACTGTGCAGTGAGTTTAAGACCCATGACAATAGTCCTGTTTATTTTGTAACCTCAGAAGTTCATTGTATGGCATACAACTACATGTGTTCTTGGGATGCTTTCTAGTTGTCTTCAGAAAAACTGTCAGTTTAGTTACACCAGCCAGCATCCTTTTCAGGTAATATCACACAAAATCTAATAGAAAGCTAATATATTCCCTTGCCAACATCAGTCTATCTCCATATGAAGAAAAAGGGGAAAAAGTGTTTATTAAAAGAGTATTTTCTGTTCTTTCATCCATGCAATAATTGTTTATTGAAAGTAAAAAAAAAATTAAAAGGCAGGAGAGTATGTCTCCACAGATTAAATACAGTTCAATTAATACTTCTGAAAAAATAACAACCAGAATCCAAAGATGATTTACAGTCTCTCAACATGACTTTGTGACTTTCAATATTCCCTTTCTGGCTTACCCTATAATTAAATAAAGCAATACCTGATAAGGTTGATGTGGCAACTCGCAGCATGTGAAACCACAAGTAGGGTCCCCATGTGAGTGTTGTCTGCAGGAACAAGAGTAGTATGAATATGTACAGCTGTATGGTCATGGCACAAAGTAACACATGCAAAACCTCAAACAGTTTGAGAAGAAAGATCAGCAATGTTTTCTGTTTTCCAGCTACCACAATGTTTTGCTTTAAAATAAGTGTAGACCAAACAAGAGAAGCAAAGTATCACCAATATATATATATATCTATATATATATATATATCTCCATATTTAAGATATAAATATAACCATGGTTTACCTCTGGGAAAATTTCTTTCACTGCTTTTTGCTTCCCACTTCCAAACTTGGGAAATGACAAGCAGCCAACTCAATCCCTGACTAGAAAAAGTTTTCCACAACGTTCTGAATTCCATCAGACCAAGAGAAGCAGCAACACAGTAGTCCCTTGTTATAATAATGAATCAACTCCAAAAGACTTTTAAAAATCAAACCAAACCTTCAAACCTCTGAGGAAGAGGCTGCTTTAAAACATTTGCAATCAAATAGGAATTATCCCTTGAAGTTACACCTGAAAAACAAAACCAGGAGCCCTGAGGGAGGGGATTTTACCGCAGCTCTGAGGGAGGATGGAGAGGCTGCCGAGCAAAGCGCCTGGGGTGATGTGAACCACGAGGAACACAACGTGAATAAAACAGGGCTCAGCTGACAGGGGGTCACCCCAGGCATCTGCATGTGAGTGAGGAAGTTTCTCTGAACAGCCTGCCCACCAGGGCACACAAGATGGGACATAAACAGGAGGAACTGGAGATCTGTGTGCAGCTGCTGGGGCAGAATCCCGGCAGCATCCCAGGGATGCGGTGAAAGGATGAAGGGCTGCTGAAGGGATGCAGACTCCTTAGGAAGGGCTGGCCAGGAAGACAAATAAAAGGAATTGCCCTTTGCATGACTAGTGTATTCACAACTACAGCAAAAATACTGCAGCCTGCACACAAATTGATACATGGACATCATAAATTAAAGATTTAGAATTAAATTTATCATAAAATAATAGACATGCACACGCTATGCTTTTCATCAAGGGAAGAGACTGTATCTGTTTAAAAAACCCAAACAACACCATGTAAGAAAAAGAAAAAGGGGGAAAGCAGATTCCAAGTTAATGGGGAAAAAAATGTAGGCTTTCCTTTTTGTGAAAAGACAAATTCAACTTTCACAGCAAACTAAAACGTGTTTACAGTTAACAGGTGTTGTATTCAGATGAGCTCTTTGATACATATTTCCCCCAGAAAATATCTCTGTTAGACTACTTTTCTTCTGGAAAGTAGCAATTAAAAGTGCCAGCTTTTATAAAGTAAAACACATTGGTTTACTCAGCTACATAAGTATTTATAACTTGCTGCTAAGAACTGTTTGGTAGTAACCTTTTTCTATGATCTTATTTAACTGATACCTGTACAGAAACAACCAATATTATTGTAAATAATACAGCCACAGAAACTACCTGGTATAGCCTCAGTATGCATGCACACAAGCTACTCGACTTTGGTGCTTTCCAAGCATAGTCTCTACAAATCAGTGCAGCAAGAAATTGTCTGTCAAGCTAGAAACTCAAGTTGGGCAGGCTGACAAAAAGCCAGTTGCTATGTATTTTTGGCAGTGGATATGGAAAATGTCCTGCCAAGGTAAAAGTGTAAGCAAAACCAGCTGCTATCCTGTTCACACAAAAGCACCTCCAGCTCATTGATTATGTGCTCAGTTGGCAGACAGGCTAACAAGGAGTTTGTCCAGTTGAAGAAGTCAAAAAAAGTGCTAGAAAAGCTTGTTGCCACAGGTGCAAATAATGGCACTGACAGGGCTCTGTACAATCCTTCATGATGAGGTGGCAGGGTTGAAAAGCATTCATGCAGGGCACAGGATAAACAAGGGCCTGCTGTGTGCTGTAAGAAAGAAGCTACAAGAGCCCCCATAATATTTCAGAGTGAAAAGACAAGCCGAACTTCAATGTGACAGAAGTAACTCAGACCCAGAACATTCTAACAAGTTTTTGGTAACACAAATGTGGGTAACAGCTGAGGCTCGGCAGACACAGAGGTTCTATTTCTACTCTTCCCCCACCACAGCTAAAAATCAGTTTGGTACCTTGGAAGCATTTCTAAGTTCAGCTTCATGGGAACCTCTGCTTTCTGACAAAGCCCAACCAGACATTTCCTCATCCCTGACAAGTAAGGCTTTGCCAGACTCCTCAATTAAAAAAGTAACTTTCTTTCCAGCGTCTCAAAAGGCAATATAAATCCATGAGAGAGGCTACTTCACAGGAAATCAACAGGAGAAAGGAGATGCTTTGGAGAGTATATCACCAGGAACAACCCGGAAGAAGGAAACACATCCTAGGAATCACCTTCTTTTTCCAGGCATTCCCCCTATACCTCTGCAGGGTAAATTTGGGTGCCTTGCCAGAGCACTCTGGAGATGAAAGTAGAAATGGCAGATGTGAGGCAAAAACTGGTACTGGGGAAACTGGAATCATTCGAGTGACATGACATTAATCAAATTAATCCTTGTCTGTGAAGTAGCTTTAATACACTGAGCTGGAAATGGAAAACCATACCCAAGTCAGGTCCTACAGACCTGCAGAATCACATCCAGGTACTGTATGTCAGCTTCCTTTGGCCAGCCACAAAAGCCTTAATCTTCAGCCTTTCATCAACTCAAGGATGCAGCAATAATGCATTTCTTGACAGGAAACAAGGGACAGTATGAAACATGTACAGTATTTATTGTATTTCTCTAGCAATCAGTGCATTTAGTAGATGTTTCTACAATGTTTAATCAAATTATTCAGCTATCCTGACTTTATTTTGTTGTTAAAACAGAAAACAATGATTTTGACAACTGATTTTTACGTATTACAAAAAATCTTCATGTAAAATTTTAATTTATAGAGGAATTAATATTCAATCATTGATAAAACCATGGGGCCTCTGGTTCAATAACAGAACATGATTTTGTTCCTAGTATGGGGCTGCTGAAGGGAGCACACATGTTCCCTTGAATTTCTGAGTGCACCATGTTCCTAAACAATTCACATATGTATTTATCTTTGGCAGATTTCAGCCCTAATGACACTTAAACTTTCCAAGGTATATCGGGTTTCTTTTTGTCAGAGAAAATAGCAAAATGAGAAAAATAGTAATTTCCTGATTAAGAAAACGCAAAATCCTGCATTTAATAGTTAATATACATCACCAAATAGATACCTTTTCATTGTTTCATTGCCAAGATAAATTTTTAATTAGTTTAATCAATGACTGTTCAAGGCTGTAACAGGTTCTTTTGTCTAAGACCATGTAACCATCCTCCATCCTCCATCAAGAGCTTCTACCATATTAAAAGTAGATATTACTTGGTCAGTGACTATTTTTCTCTTTCATCCTCAAATTTTTAAAAGAAAATCAGAGTTTGATGGTCTTCAAGAGAGGAATTTCTGCTATTTGAAGTTAAGGCCTTTTAACTACAGGATATCAAGGCAACCTTCCTGTAAGGACATGTTTCAGTCTTCCTGAGCATTAAAGGTTAATAGAATTAAATCTCTCCTGGAGCTTTGTTGCAAATGTCCTCTTGGGATGGATTCTGAAGTTATCACACCAACAGTCATGTTGCTCACAATACCTCTGCACCTTCTGCTGACTCATCCAATATGCAAATGAAGCAAAGAGTTTACACCAAGCGTCCCTCCAGGGATAAACAGAAGGACTACCTTCTTAATTAATACAAAATAAAGGTTTGGTGGACAAAACCAAAAGAAAATTTACATATAGAGTGCAAACATATACATTTTAGGACAAAATAATCAAAAATACATTTATGCTATTAAAGCATTTGAATTTCAGTGTGAGAATATTCAGATAATACTGAATGCTATTATCTAAAAAATAATATCCTGTGTTCTGGATTAAAAAGTACAAAACACAACAGAATGGACATCCCAGTCCAACAATGTTAATGAACTGAGTGCAGACCTATAGAAGCACTGGAAGTTGTTTCAAATAAAATTTAAAACTCAGTTGTTTTTGAGAATTTTTTCTGTTCTGAGTAATAGGAAACCACCACACCAAGTATTCTGGTTATGGTATTATCAGGATATATACATACTACTTTGTTTAGTAAGAAACACATTGGCATTGCCTGCTTAGCTCTAAAACACAATTAAATCAAGGTACTTACTGAAGACATTTCTTTACAGCATAGCAAAATATTTGTTTCCCTTAAAGTCATTCAAAAACTGCCAGGATGCTAATACCAGCAGAGCTTTGAAATTTCATGATGGAAAGTTTCCATTCAAAATATTAAATGTGCTTTTTCTAAAAATAAACTGGTCCAGAAACAGCTATTACTTGCAACATACTTTTTTGTATCCCAACTGAGATAACAAGTTTTAGACATGCTGGCCTCAGCAAACAGACTATTCAATTGCTTTTATAGAAATCCTAGAAAATAACATTTTAAAAGCAGCTGTTAGCTAAAACATCAAAGCTCAGCTTGGACTAACATTTCTTCAATTGTCTGGCTCAGCTGGGATACACAAAACATACAGAAGATAAAGTAAACCTCACTTAATGGCAACCCCTGCTCTAATCAAGTTCATTCTGTCCAAAGTAAAAAGCAATACATAATAAGGCATAGTGTGCTCCACAATAAACGACTCTGATTTGGGGAGGTCCTTTTACTAAAAAGTATTCAAAATTAAGGATTTAATAAACTATAAAAGGAAAATAATGCAATCTTAACTCCACCATACAATATACTTTTTGGTATTCAGAAAAGAAATCTGTATTAGGAAAGGAGGGGAACAATCACACAGCATTCCTGGCTGTTATGTACACTTAAGGGCTCTTTAGTTAAGTGTCCATTTTCACAGCAGCATGCAAGTCTCTGCCTTCACAACACCTACACTAAGGCTTGTAAGCCTTCCATCACTGCATCCCCATGGAACTCTTCTACTGTCAGGAAATGGCATAAAAAATTATACACATCTTGTTCCCTGATCATTATAATTGGGAACAAAATTCTCTCAGACATCCACGGGTATCTGATATGACTGCCTAGTGGGGAACAGACCTCACTCAGAAGACACCTGAACATTACCATAAGAGTCAGGAAGTTTCACAGCTCCTGCATTTATTTGAGAAGACCCTTAAGGAGGAAAAAAACCACCCTAGTACACAACAAGGCAGCTTAACATCTTACTCATTGTTTGAGACTACAATACAGTTCTTTTCCAACTATATACTTTGTGTGTATTTAATGCTGATATAATCCTACCTGCTATCAGGCTAATGTTGTAATGTTGTTTTTTTGTTGTATACAGTAGCTGCCTACCAAGAAAGAGAGCAATGTCATCAATCCATACTAAATGCAATGCAACAGCTTCACTTGTGGAACCCCCAATCCCACCTGACTTCCCATAGTCTCAATGGCGCTTAGTCCTCAACCCACCTTTTTTCTTCTTCAAGATAAATATATTTTACAGAAGGGAAGAGAGGTATTGCTTGACAGTCCCAGCAAGCCTCTTATGGTCCACCACTTTTCAGAAAAGCATAAGTAGAAAGTCAAAATCTTCAGCCCCTTCAAGGAAACCAAGCTCTCCCAGGACGGACACACGTATTAATAAATACAGGGCCTACTATGTAAATAGAAAGCTTGGATCACAACATTTCTTAATTATGGATTCCCAAACAGTGGTGCAGGAGTCATTTCAACAGCAGTGTCAAGCAGAAAGCAGGGCACTGTTTTCCATGCATGCAAGGACTCTTCTCTGAAGTGTGGGAACAAGCAGCTCTACAGCAGTGTCTGCCTCCAGTGTGCAAGCAGGCAGGAAGGGCTGCTGCACAAAGCCATGACTCCTGGCTGCCTGACCACACAGCAGCACATCAGGGAGGAGCCAGCCAGGTTGGGAGTCTCCACCTCAGTACAGGCACCAAAGTGCAGAGAGGGCCAAGAAGAGAACTCTGACAGCAGGCAGGGAATAAGACTGCAGACTCAATTCATTGGGGCAAGGATTGTTGCAGAAGGGTAGAGGTGGTTGGGACACCAGTTTCTGGGGTTGTCATCAAAGAAACACGAGACTGGGCATGTGGGGAGAAGAAGAGCAGGATGTGGATCTTCCCTGGGACTGACTGCCACAGGGTGAGGAGCTGCTGCAGCCAGTGTGGGCACATATGGCTGTAAGCTTTGCAATCACACTGGCACTACAAAACAGTTTATCTGACAGGCCAGCAGAGTAAAACAGATTATAGATTTCATTTTACCTCTAAGTATCCAGAATCATTGAGAAAAAGGAATATGCATTTTAGCAGCTACAATGCACACCACTGGCTTTAACTGTTGAGACTTCACTTGAATCTGGACCAAAAGTAAACTCCATTCACAGGCTAAGCAACATCTCAACAGCTTACAACACAAATGAACATTACCTACATGGACTAGGCAGGTCCTTTA
The DNA here is from genome assembly GCA_013399455.1 of Anthoscopus minutus. Lineage (NCBI taxonomy): Eukaryota > Metazoa > Chordata > Aves > Passeriformes > Paridae > Anthoscopus > Anthoscopus minutus. The sequence goes on from VWYI01047911.1 coordinate 190,950, forward strand.
AAACCTGCTTTTTATATATCATGAATTACACAAGTCTTACTTTATTTCTGCAAGTCACCTGTTTCTTACACTCTTAAAATCTTTTAATTATATCAAATTGTTGTTATGGTAACCCTAAATTACAGGTTTAACCCTCCACTGTCAACAAATGTAAGGAAAAAATGTCTCCCTTGCAATTTTTTTTTAAACAACAGCAAAAATCAAGGAGATTCAAGGCAAATATTATTAGAAAGGGAAATGCTGGAGAGGAAAAAGTAGAACTCTGGAGAAATTTAACCCCTTTCTAATTAATAAGGCTATTTTAGTGGAGGAGAAGTCCAGGACAAAACTTCCCATTAATACTTTTCACAGATTTCTGAGTCATTTAAGCCAAGAAAATTATTAGAATTTATAATACTAAAGACTGTATCAGATTTGTGACACAAAAAATTTAAGTATAAAATGTTTACAGCTGTCCAGTAAACCAGAAGAAACAATTTACCAACTAAAATACATACAGGATCTACAGGTGGCAACAGGTCTTTCTTCTCTTGTTCATCTTCCTCTTCATCTGTGCTATATTCTTCCATTGTTTCTCCACTTGCAAAATGAATAACCCTCCTTGGAATTTTCTTTTTCTTTCCTATGACACCCAGCTCCACATTCTCAAAGCCGCTCTCTCCCTTTGAAAGTTGCTATAAAGAGAAAAAAAATCACTATCTCAAGTACATGCTTCTGGAACTTAAAAGTTTCCCCTTAACAAACTTCATGAGATATTTAAAATATTTTAGACTGATTAGCATTTACAGTGGACACTTATAAGAGCTTGCCTGTAGGTAAAAGACTGAAACAGTCTTGTTTGCAGATACATAAAAACTGATCCCTTCTCTAAAAGTAACAAAAAGGTTTCTTCGGGGGGGGGGGGGCGGGTGTCATTAAATAATTTGATAAGCACATAAATTTTGATATTTAAAGGTATTGTTGTGTTTGGAATTAAAAACTAATGAAATTAATCAGGTAGTTCATCAGTTGTAGCCACCTCTTTGCAAGTTCAGACAGACACTTCTAACACAGAAGAGAACTGAATAACTAAGAAGCCAGCCCAAGCTTTAAAAAGATGCCCCAAGGAATCTGCCCCTGTGGGCTTTCATCAGCAACCACGATTAGTACAAGGGCCCAGGGTAAAAGGAGAGCACTCAGTTTTGTGGCTAAGAACATACAAAGTGAGAAGTACAATGTCTGTCTGTGTTCTCCAGCTGCTGAATGCTACAATGCAGTCTTTGGGTCTCAAGCATTAAGAATATATACTTCTAGTTCAAAAGCCAGTCAATACATCTTTAGGCTACTCATTCCTGCATGCAGAGAATTTTAGTAAGGTTTTGTACTGCAGCTATCAAAACAGAGTCTTCATCTTGGTAGAGCCTTTAGATGCTACTGCATCAAATGCACTAAACTATGCTGAAAACACTTCTGTCATGTAGCCAAGGCCACAAAAGTTAGGAGATGTCAACCACATGTTTTTAATGTACCATGAAAGTTTTTAAAAACGCATGAGCTCATGTAATTTGAAACTGTATCATAAGGAATAACATGCGTAGTGTGTGCAGAATCCAGGTTGCATAAAATGCATTCCAATTTCTAACTTCTTTCCTATACAAACCTAATGATCTCCACACAGCACAATTCAAAAATATAAATAAAAATACACGTTTTATCACGCAATTGTTAGGCAACCCTTAATTGCCGCAAGCGCGGCATCACCATCCTCATCTCTCATTACGCAACGCAGCTTTGCAAGGCAAGCAGGCTTGCTTAGCTAGGAAAGACGGCGAGGGATGGGAGAGAGAGGCAGCAGAGGGTCCTGGGGAGCAGAACTGCTCCCTCCATTCCAGCCACGGATTCTCCTCTTGCCCACAGAGAAGCGGGAGCAAAGGCAGGGATCACGTGCTGAGCTCTACAGCACGGGCAGGGAGCGCACCCATCCATCACCGCTCCCAGCCCTGTACCACCGCTTCCCAAAACTGCAAGTCATCACAGCTTCCCTCAGCTTTTCTTTAGCCATGGGGGCACACTTCAGGCATTTTCCTGGAGCAGCAGAGCAGAATCCAGCAGCAAGTTTTCAATGGGGTAATTCAGCTGAAAGAGGGTTGTATATTCAGGCAGAATCACATTTTCATGTGTAAAGACAAAACTGACTGCCTGGGGCCCAGTGCAATCTCTCTGCTGTCTATCAGTCCTGGGAACAGAGCAAAGCAACAAAAACACAAATGCTGAAAACAGTGAAGCAACCTGAGCGCAGGGAGCAGTCCTTGCTGCCATTATAAAAGTGCCATTTCCCATGACTCTGTTCTGTATCTTTTTGTGTAAAAAGCACCACAGAAGCAGCTTTTCATGAACATTCCACACTCCTTTATCAGCATCATACAATGACACTGTTTTTATATTTAGTCACAGTACTGAAGAGCACTGTTTCTTGCAAACACATCATAAATATCACTGCAATTAATAACAGCAAGCACTGTGAGCCCCTCCTTAGAGCTCCTCTAAAAGCATAGTCCCTTCACCTGACTTTCCCTCATTTAGTACAAATGCTTCAAATATGCTAACTTTTAAAAAAATGTTGTTTAATATTTCAAGTTTTAAAAGCAAGCTTTAGTTCACTGAACACCCATCCCACACTGACGCTACCTACAGTAAGCAGCTCCACATAGCTGGTACTGGTACAACATTTCAGACAAATGCACTAGTTAAAGACAGCAAGGATTCACCAAGGAACAGTTAATCTGGTTCCCTTAGTAATCTAGTTCAAAGTCCTTACATTATTAAATAAAATAATGTATGTCATCTGTTGTTTTGGTTATTACCTAGTCAACAAACCTGAGTGTGGCTTTTAGTCATCACTGGCCTTTTAAGTTTTACCAGCTCAGCATCAATAAAAGTCAACTCTCCCAGGTACGAGCAGAAGTTCAGTACCAATAAATTTTACCCTTGCAAAACTTTGGTAATGCAGATATAGATCAACTAGATTCACTTTATGGCTCAAATGTTATAGTATTTCTTGTTTGAGAATTTATACTTTTGATCTTCCTTTACAAATTGGATCTTCTTTTCCAATTTAGGAAGATTTTATAAAGATCCTTCTTCTAGTGCATGGGTCCAGTCAGGTTTCTGCTCTCATTTTTTTTTTCCACAGGCTCCTTCTTCTCTAACACATTATATGGTCTTGAGGGGCTCCCATTTGTGCCACTGTCACAGAAGTATTTACTTTGGCTGCTATTTCAACAACTATTAGACACCAAGGCTGGCCACTCTTGTGGTTTTGCCACACTAGCTAACACTCTTAAGGCACCCAGTAAACACTGTAAGGCCACTTCCCCTTTCTTTTAAATGTCCTCTTCGAATTTTTCTTGGCTTTATGGATACATATAGCATGCCATCCGGCCTGTCAGGCAGTCAGGATCTGGAACTCATGTTCCTTGTTTACCCTCTTTACACCCACTCTATCTCACCCTTTGTCCGGAAACAGTGAGAGCAGGGGATTTTTTGACAGTGCTAACACAGTACCCAGCACAACAGAATTTTAGTCCACATATAAAATGCCAAAATAAATAAACTATAGTTAAGGATAAGGTGTGTCTGTACACCTGCAGGCAAGCTGGGAGAGACACAAGTAGTATTAGGTGATGCAATAACATAAAGGTTCATGAAGGAAGCAAAGAAGGAAAGTAAAAAGTAATAGGGAGACCAGGCTATCCACTTCGGCATCTTTTAACCTGTCACATGCAGGAATCCTTGTAAAACCTTATGACCCAAAGCACTCAAGTGTGTGATGTCCACATTCTGTAAGAAAGATGAGTAATTCAATTTGCACAGATCTACTGACCTGATACTGCTAGTCATTAGAAGGCTGGTAACAGCTAATGAAAAAATATTTCTACCATGCTATCTTTTCTGTCATACTGATTTTTTTGATAATTTTTTTGGCTAGGGTTCAGAGGCAGGGGCTGTTTAGGCTTGAGTGGTTTGGGTTTTTTTCATATTGCCTGTTTGACTTTCCATCCTGGTGTTTCAACTGAACCTAAACAGCGTGAGTCTTTCAGAAACAAAAGACAAGACGGCAGAGCCGGAGGACGACTATTAGAAAAGACACCTTCCCAACGAGCCTTGGAAAGGCACAATAACCGGGGAAGGCGCAGCACCAGCGCCTGCAACACCAGGGCGAAGCCGAGGCCGGTGCGAGGAGCGGCCGCGGCAGGGACAGGCGAGCTCGCCCGGCTGCACTGTAATTAAGAGCAGCTGTCCCTGATCACCTCCCACGCCTTCACCAACTTGACAGCACGGTGGGAAGTGGAAACCTGTCTCACTTCAATATTTATCAGGCTCGTTTGTCAGAGGCATTGTCCGCCGACGAGCAGGAGACACCGGAGACACGCGTGCCCGCCGCGCTGACTGTAATTACAGCGCGCTGGATGGAAGGGCTGACGGGCTGACAGACAGACCTCCCGACCGCGGCCAGGCGGCTGCGCCCCACCGCCACAGCGGGACCCGGGGCTCCGCCAGCCCCGCGCGCCCCCGGGAGGTCAGGCCGCGACCACCACCCACGGCCCGGCCGGAGCCGCCGCGGCCTCGCCCNGCCCGCCGGGGCGGTGCTTGGCCCGCGGGGCTGGAGCGCGCAGCAGCCGGGACCCGCCCGGCTGGAGCTGGAGCACAGCTGGTACCGGCTGCGGTCGGCTCGATTCCCTCCGCAGCTCCGCATTAACCGGAGCCGGGAGGGACGCAGGAGAGGGGCCAGAGGCAGCCGGGCTGCCAGGGACAGCCGTACCCCCACTGCACTGAGGGAAAAGCACACTTTCTGGGGCAACACAAACATCATCTTCCCAAAATAGTGTGAAGCCCTGCAAAATAATAGAACAGTATTTTAAGAAGCAGATGGTGTTCTTTGACGGTAGCTAGGAGGCTTACTAGTCCAGGACCACCCTTGAAGGATGTGGTTCAGGTGTTGGTTCAGGCAACTCTGCCCCTTGTAAAGAACGAGCCCCTGAACAAGAAAGAAATGCGAGAGTGCCCTTGCCCCTGGGCCAGGATGAGATAACATGCGTGCCCAGGAGGGTGGGAGAAATGTTTGCCAGGTAAGAGGTTTGCTCAGCTGCTCCTGAGGAGAGGTGGGAGCCTTTCTGCCTCCAGTGTGTGCTGATCCCGACAAAATTTACATTAGTAAATGTCAACTACCAGTGAAAACAGAGGAGGAAACATCTGAAACATTATTTTTACAGGATTGAGAAGGGAGTAGTTTTAATTTTTGGGGGGGGGGGGGGTTGGTTGGAACCAATGGCTATAACATGCGCTTACATGACAGCAAGAGCCGTTTTTCAATCCTCCATCATTTAAGAAGAGTTTCCAAAAAAAATTGCACTTTACAGCATAATATGGGCTCTTAGACACTTTGTCATATTATCAAAGCATAATCCAGAACCCATGACAAAAGCTCAGGTAAACTAGAGATGCATCAGACTTACAATTATACTAGCGTAAGGCAAAAGATGCTCCCTTGTGAAAAGGGCTGACATACAATGTATGATTACAGAAACAGAAGGATTACAGAAAGGTTACAGTATTATTTTAGATGGTATGGGGCTGAGTACCTGCTTAAGGGATTACAACAGACATCACTTAAAGTTGCAAAGAAACAAACAAATGTTAGGATACATAAATATTTCTTACCCCAGAGTACTCATTCTGTTTAGTGAAGGATTGGTTGGAACAGAGTAACAGCTCCTCAAGAGCAGCATTAAATCATCAGCCAACAAACTTGCTTTCCTTCACCTCTACTGTGGTTATAGCAGCTGTACAGCCATGTTGAACTTAATCTTTCACCTCCCAGAACAACTGGCATTTGCAACTCGGACAAGTTTAATAAATGTAGCACAATAATGTTGAAAGTCCTATGGAAAGGTAAAGAGTTAACAAATAAAGCCATAGCTGTTTGTGTGTGCTAATAGTTAATTGTCCAACTTCTATCACACAGCTATCTATTGACCATCATAACCATTTCCTCTTAGTAGGCTGCTCAGCAGCAGCCTGAGCTCAAACAACTCAGACAAAAGCTTGTCTGACAGCAGCAACAGCTTTCAGCAAGATATACACAGAAGACAGACCTCAGTCTTGTAAGTATTTCCAGCAAATTTTGCTTGACTCTAGCTGTTCAAGGTTCTTGTATGCTAGAGAAAACTCTTCTGCAGACTTTTCTGAGATGCTATAGAGGATGAGTACAAAAACCCTAAAGCAAGAAAATGGTGCTGGGAGTGTTGTTACACATTTGCCAGGAGAGTTATTTGCATCAAGCTATGAAAGGCCATGTAAGCCACCAATCCATTTAGATGTGCTCCTATGCAGTTCAACTCTTGTTCTTAGTGCCTCAGTCATGGATGTATTTTTTTTCCAGACTTGAGGTCCTCAGGCAATTTTTCCAAGCAGGCTCCAAAGTATTTTCCACCTGGCTTGCTAAGGTAGGAGCAATATACACTTTGTTCATTCCAACATATATCTTAGAAATAACAACTGACACATTTTAAAGGAGATGCATTCTCAACTTGCCCTTGTCTCTGCCAACATTTAGCTAGTGACAGCTCTCTTCGTATCTGGTTGCAGTTTTAGCACTTTGGTAATGGCGAACTAAAAGTTAAAACTAAATGTAGGCCACAAGCTGAAAATAGAAAAGAGTTAATTGTTGGTAACTTGACAGTCTGACTGAGCCTATCCAGGAACACAGTGCTTCACTGTTCTTCCTCAATATGCCTATTCATGTTTGATTTCCATCAGAAGCATTAACCATCCACTCTCCCCTAGGGACTGCATTTCAAATCAAGATTTCATACTCTTTCCTACATGGTTTTGCATATTGCATTGGTTTATACTGCTCAAGAACTGAAAATGCTATAAAAAAGAAAAATCAGGTTTTAGCTGCCACCATCTCAAAGAAGTGGCTGACAGAGGAACCCACTTCATTTTAACTACTGCATTTATCTAGACAGGAGCAATAGATGTCCATTTACAAACTGAACACTGCAGTATACTAAAACTTATAATACACCCCCTTACCCTAAGATAAGGGTAAAAGATCTTACCATATTTGCCAAGTTCTCTGTTGGATTTCTAGGTTCATCTTGGTCTACCTAGTTTCTGAAGTGTGCCAGCGGATTCTGCCCTTTTGAGACCAACATAGTAAACTGAAATACTTAAACTGCTATAGGAAATGAAGATCAGACTGTAGCTGAGTCAGGGCAGTGTCCTCTGTTAGATACAGCTATCTTTGCTTTGAAGTACCAGCACAGAATTCTACCTAATATGCTTTAGTAATTATCTCCAGAACAAAATAACTGCTTAACTAGCAGCCTGGTATGAAGATTATCTTCAGCACAGGAGACAGTTTGGTATCTGCATGTCCATATTTTTTCAGTCCCTTGATTCTTTGTGTAGGGGAAGAACAATGAAATTCTAGACAACAAAGTCTTGTACAAACCGGAGCACAGCACATCCACATTCTAAAAATTCTCCACAGATGACCAACAACAGCACATTTTCAGGTACTGAACTATTCTTACAGTATCCATGCCAAATATGAATTACAACAGTCTTTAGAAAAAAATCAAACTAAGAAAATAATCTCTTTACATAGTGATAAAAGGACAGTTAAAAGGAACTGAAGAAACAGGCCATTCCATAACCACTTACATTTTATTTTACAGTATATTTGTGACATTTTATGTTACTATAACCAAAGGTTAGGGTTGTTTACAAATATAATGGCTACCATTTGATGTAAACAATTAAAAAGTGTCTCTAAATCTTAAATTTTTACATCATGATTTTGTTTTATTAAATTGAATTACTCTTTGTGCCATCAGTTATTAGTGGAGAGGAACTAATTTAAGCAAAAATAGTTTTCAGAAATTAGATGTAGAAACTGAGAAGCCAGGATAAGATTTCAAAAGACCAATCTCTCATCACTGTAAAAAGGAAGAAAGCAAATTCATTTACTGAAGTTGCGATGAAGAGTCAACCAAGTCCATTTGTATTAAGGCTTCTTTACATATTATTGAATCCCATCATGCCTTTCATATTCCCAGCAGCACCTTGTTGAAATTGTCTCATCATTGACTGCAAACCAGCCATGCCACCTGCAGAATGTAAGTGAGAATATGAATGTGTTAATGAAGTCTGAAGCACAGCTCTCTTGCTGGAGGCATCATTACTGTACACACACTATTCCAGTAATATACAAGGGCAGAAGACTGTCAAACTAGGTTTAAATAGCTATTGAAAATAAAGAACTGAGTGAGAAATTACAGGAAGGTCTGCAGAACACCAGGCTTTAAGCAGTTTTTAAGATGACTTGTGCATTAAGAACTAGACAAAAGAAAAAACTTGGCTGAATGACTATTATCAATCAGTAAGGTTCAGGTATGGGAGTACTTGTTTAAAGTTGCTCTTGTCAAATTTATTTACTTGAGGCAAATCTTAGAAGAGAAGGCAAGTCTAGGAAGATTTGGTTTTACCACAGACAAACTTCACCATTCCAAATGCTCATTTTGAGAGCTGAATCCAAATGAAAGACTAAACTAAGCACTGCTAAGTGCAAAGTATTTGGACTAAATTTTCTGATTCTTGTTAGAAAACCCTAGAAATACTTAATACTGATATATCATGCAGATAATCTCCCATCCTCTTCCTCACTTCTGTATCTCAAATGCTCCACTATAACTGGCAGTCCTCTCTTGAAGCTGTAAAAAGTCAGCACATACCCATATGATGAAGAACTCTTGGATCCATCATCTTTGCCATCTGCTGATTCAGTTTGGCCAGCTGAGATGGGTTTACGTTCTTGGACATATCACCCCCTAAATAAAAAGAGCAATCATAAGCAATTGGATTAACATATGGCACTAGAAATAAAATAAATCCAAACGCTACCTACTAATTCTAGATTCAAATCCACAAGTCCATTATTAGAAGTTACTACATCAGCCACTTCAAAGTCCATTTAGGATCAACAGTCCCTGTACTCCACATATCAGACTGAAGTGTTAGTACTGTAGTAGTAATCAAGTCTGCATTGATAGAAATACAGTAGCTTTCCTTGCTAAGTTACACACTGGTGTCATGAAGAACAGCTCTTACCAGTCACACAGAGCTTTCAAACTTCATGAAAATGAATGAGTTACAACTCACTTTCTCCTCTCCTGTAATTAGTATTTTCTCATTTCCTCTGTGTTCACACATTAATGACCTCCCCTTAGTGTGAGGTTTTCAGTGTTGTTTTGGGGGTTTTTGGTTGGTTTTTTTTTACCTTTGAAAAGCCCTTTGATGCCTCCCATCTTTTTCACCATCTGTGCAAACTTAGTGTATTGGGTCAAAAGCTCCTGAACATCTCTGGTAGAAACACCCGAGCCTCTTGCTACTCTTTGGATTCTTCCCGGCTGCTTACTGAAAACTTTGGCACCATCTGTACTGTCAAGTTCTGCAATTACAGTGTGGTAAAAAAAAAATCCATTGAGTCAGTGACATTAAAAATTGTTACAATTGGTAGCAAGCCTGTCCTCATTGTTAAGAATTTAATTTTGAGCCAGAGAATAAAAACTTAGTTTTAGAAGTGACAATGCAAAATTCTACATAAATCATTGAGACATAATATTCTAGGAAGTAATACAAAAAACCTCTTATCTTCATGTTAGTCACCATAATAGAAAAGAGCTGTGTGAATAAATTATGCTCTTTGGGATACTTGGTCTAAAGCCATATTAATGAGTTTAGGAAAAGGGTAAGAGCATACTACTAAAGGAATTATAGGTGGACTAGAAACAACACTTTGAATTCCAGAGACCAGGTTATGTCATCAAGTAAATTTGAGGGTGAGGAGGAAAAAGATGGTAATGCCAGATTTAAGACTAACATACCTTATTAATTTGCAAGTATAGCATTAATGATTTGGAACAGTTACAATACAATGATAAATAAAATAAAAATACACTGATTTCCAATAGAATGGAAATTATCCAAACTCCCACCTACTCTACACAAGACAAAGCAGCAACAGGCAAAGTATCTCTAAATATTAAGATTTATTATACAATTTGGAGACACATGTACTCCTTGCTACTCCCAAGAATGTTAAATATTTCTTGTCATTTTCTGTCAATGTACATGCTGCAATGTCTTTTTGTTTCCAGATACATAGGCTTGTTCAACAAATAAGAAAAAAATAGTAGGTGAAATATGTTTTACCTTGATCATTCATACTGTCCATTATAGTCATGAGTTTCTTTAGCCTTGCCATTGATTCCTGTTCATTGCCTTTACTCATGAAGTCGGTGCCAAAACCAGGGATCATGCCCTTGTTTTAAGAATGGAAAATAAAAGCTGTGTCAGAATAGGCAAAGCTAACTTTAATTAAATAGAAAGAAATATAGACAGCAAATGTTAGTTCAGTAGTTACATGCTGCATTAGGCAAATAATTTCACCTTTTTTGAAAAACAAAGCACAGATTATAAACAGATTATAAATTTCAATGAAGAATTTTAAGTTTACAGAAATTTGTCAAATATCAATGAAAATCTGATAAAATAAAATTATTTTGGGGATAACTAACCAAGATTTGACTGAATGGTCCCATTTTCATGATGTTTTGGAATTGTTCATACATATCTCTTAATGTAAATTGACCTGAAGCACAACAACAAAAGAAAAGTTAGCAGAAGTCACACTGGCATTTTGGTCTTACTCTCCTTTTTCAGATATTCTTCGTATTCATAAGGTAAATGCCAAACTATATAGATAAGTAAATAAATATACCTCTTCACTATTAATATGGCTAAACAGTTTCAGATGGCACATGCTGAAGTTATTCTGCAGTTGTAGTCTGACAGACTTATCATTTGAAAAACACAACTCAATTTACTTGGCTGCCACATTGACTAGAGAAAGAATAATCATTCTTCACTGTGCACATGAACAGTTGTTTGTGTCTACACACACCACAGATTAACTCAGTGGTCTCTGTTGCAGAGAACCTGCCACAGTCAGGTCACTGTTCTGCATCTGCTATTCAGGCCTTGGGAATAACTTACCATGTTTTAGCTTTTCTATGAGTGCTTCGTTATCATCCAGCTTTAACTCATTTACTTTATCTATCAATCCTTCAATATCACCCATACCTGGATAAAGAAAACAGATCTGAAATTAGCATACTTTGACTTTCCACTATACAGTTCCAAGTGTCTTTTAAGTACAGTTGTACATAGGACATACCAAGCAGCTTGCTGATGAAAGGCTGTGTTTTAAATGGTTCAAAGTCATCTATGTGCTCGCCAGTTCCAATAAAAATAATAGGACTCTTTGTGGCAGCAACTCTGCAATAAAATATATTTTATGAAATTGCCTCTCAAACACCATCCATCTGTTGTGCTATATTCAGCTAGGCAACATCAGCACTGTGCATTCTGTCTGAAGAATCTGCCTTACTCCTCAAACTGTTAATGAAAAAACACCCAGCACTTGGATGTTTAGCTCAGAGTCGTTAAAAAGACTTTTCTCTAATTAGTACTTTATAAAATACAAACTCAGTTTGGAAAAAATCATCAACAGAAATAGAAGTTGCTAATTTTCATTGCTGAGTTTAAGAAACTTGAGAGGAAAGAGAAAAAAATCTCCAATTTATCCTAATACTGGGATATTTACATAGGGCAGTTCAGGAACTCTTAACAACTTTTCATCAAATTTCTGGACACTGCCAATTCGGAAGTTTGCTTTGCATTATAGTTTTAAGGTCATGATGAGGTACAGTTTTTCCCCTTTCGGAAAGAAAACTCTTGAGATGCAAAACTCTTCTTTTAAGTTGTATCTATTGAGCCCAAATTTATTTTTATGGAAAAATGCCAAATACACAATATGCAATGCATATTGCTTGATGCTGATTTCAGAAGACAAAAGTCTGACCTGCGACAATACAAACTACTGAACTACTGTACTGAAAATACATCACACAGTTGGACTCTGATGTTAAATACCAACAAGTGATCCCACCCATCAGAAAAAGGATAAGAACCTAAGATGTTGGACACTATTACAGCACAGTACTTACGCACTAAGAGCTCCACCTCCTTTGGCATGTCCATCAAGCTTAGTAACAATAACAGAAGCTACATCTACTTTGTCTTTGAAAGCTTTAGCTTGAGCTTCACAAGCTTGGCCAATGGAAGCATCCATCACATAAACAATGTTATCTGGTTGCTAGGAGAAACAAGATACACAAAATAATAATTTCCTGCTTTATGAAACAATGTTCATGCATTATTATTATGATGTAGGTTCAGTAGCAGAACTTACTGCAATAACAGTATCTATAAGAGATGTATACTAGAGTTTAAAACAGGACCACTGTTTTATGAACAGTACTATCTAAGGACCATTAAAAAAATTCTGATGCTGTATGACTATATGATTTATCTACAACACAAAACATTACAATTTAATAAGTTTGTGCTTATTAGTTATGATTCAAGTGATTTTTAGCCAGTATCTTGAGCCAATAAGATAATTAGTATCTACAAGCAATTAGTAGCTAACATCTTCAATTTGGTTTTACATTCAGATATTTAAGACATCCATTCCTTTAGAACTTAAGTCATTAGCAGAAATTGTGTGGGAAGTATCATATTGTCACGCAAGACCACAGAATCAAACAAATAGGCAGACTTTTTAAACCCATAGAAACAACAGCTTCATTTACATATCAAAACTGTTGAAAGTTATCCAATCATTTTCTCTGTTTCAGTGCAATTATTTGTGACAATCACAGAAAGTTTAGTATTCATAGTTAAAGGAAACCAGACCAGACTGGTTCTTTTATCTAGTTTTTCAATGCAAAGATCCTGAAAAGGAGAAGTTAAAGCAGGAACGGCAGTCTGGTTATATACAGGCATCCTTGAACAGAAGAATGAAAACTGTCACAAAACTAATAAGCACTGGTCATTCAGCCCTTGCTTATTCACAGTTGTTTGTAATTTCTAATATAATCTAGGAGTTAAAGCTAAATGCACACAGAATGTTAGGACAAAGATGAATCAACTGTCATCAAATGACTATGCCAAGTTACTGTATTTCTCAAAACTACTCACTATGGCATTAGCAACTTGTAACATCTCTTCAAACAAAGAATCTTCTTGTTTGTGACGTCCACTTGTATCAACAATGATTATTTCAAAGTTTTCATTCTTAAATTTCTCAACACCTTCTGAGGCAATTATTACAGGATCCATTTCTGTGTAACTGATCAAAAAGAGAAACAAAGACACTCAGAATTTTGTCATATAATTGTTAACTATAAATCTATCTGGATTTCAAGAGGGAATTCCTCTTATGTAAAGCAAAAATTGGTTAAAAATGTCTTCCTATGTCATTTACCCTTACTGCTCAGTGAACTGAAGCACAAAGGCTGAAGTCTGTCTTACCTGCTGGAAGATGCAGTTCTGCAAGACCCTTCCTCAAGTAAGATTTAGCTCAGCATCTAGACAGTTCACCTCCAGTGAAGCTTAGGGGAAAGTTATTTACTGCTTTATAAAAGATCAATAAACATTTCAGGTCCACCTCTGTCTCTATTTGATAACAAAAATTAAGTATTCAAAACTAATATCCTTTGATCTGTGAGATACTTCCTGAAAATCTGGCCATGTCTGGTAAAAGCCTGTGAACTGCTATACATCACGTAAGCACTACAGGGAATTATTCCTGGACTCCTCATCTCTCTGTACACTATCCTACCTGCTACTCCTGGCAGTATACTGAACTGAGCAGAATTTCCATCTGATCAGAGCAAGTATTACTCAGAATATATTACCAAAATGCAAGTAACTAGGCAATGCTACATGGGGTTTAGTACAAAATGTTCAATACAGAACAATACATAATTGGAGCTAAATTGCACAGTGCTTCTGAAAGATGCTTACCTCCCATAAAAGGGAATTCTTGCTTTTGTGGCATTCTGCTTTAACTGGTCAAAAGCACCTGTAAGACAGGTATAGTCAAGGGACTACTTAAGAAAACCTTCAAATATAATAGATAGAGAACTACATCATTAAAGTCTGTGTTACCTGCTCTGTATGTGTCTGCACATATTAAACAAGTCTTCCAGCCTTTCCTCTGATAGAAGTATGCTAACTGTGAAATGAAACCCAAAACAAGTAGTTACATCAAACTCTCACTGACATGACACTTCTAACAGCTTGAAATCACACACAGAGGACACAAACTCAAGCAAGCCAGCCTTTCTATAACGGAGGCCACAGAGACTGTTCACTGTTAGCATGGCCATTATTTGGAAAACCATGTTATGAATAATTATTAATGGCAAGATTAAAACACCTGCTTGACTCTGCTTCTGATTTCAATTTCTTGAAATTGTAATTTCTAGGAATGACAACAAATAACCTAAGTTCCTATTTTACTAACTCCTGAATTCTTCTTAGCATTAATACTGCAGATTGGCCTAGCATATAGAAATTACCCAAAGCAATACTTCAATATCATGTACCATAATGGCTACAACTTGCACAGCTCAATGTTTCTTCCAGAGGAACAAAGACATTTCCATTGAAAGAACATGTTTTAAAGAAGTGGATAGAATCCTTAACCCTCCTACAACACTCAGCTTCATGGGTGCTATGTATATTCACAAAATACTAACCAAAGACAAACATTCAAAATAAAGTTCATCTATATAAGCACTACAAAAGTCTTCTGAAATCAGAGCAGGCTATACTCTGGCAGGAATATTTCACTATGTGTGAATCTCAAAAGGAGATGACAAATAACAACAAAGATGTGTATTTTTTTCCACAGGATAATTCTTGCTCACAACTTGGAATGTATCAAGCTCTGTTGGGGGTGAATGAGTGAGTCGAGAGCTTATGGTTTAAGATAAAAGGGAAGATTAGTGAGGGTGATGCTGTTGTGGGCGTTTGTTACAGGCCACCTGATCAAAAGGAGCAAGTGGATGAGTCCTACAGGCAGCTTGAAGCAGCCTCAAAGTCACAGGCCCTGGTTCTTGTGGGGAACTTTAACTACCCTGACATCTGCTGGAGAAGCAACACAGTGAAGCACAAACAGTCCAGGATACTCCTGGAAAATGGAAAGCAGAGATTACAACTTCCTGTCACAGGTAGTGGATGATGACACAAGGAATGGTGTGCTGTTTGACCTTACCCTGTTTGTTAACAAACAGGGAAAGCCTTGTTGCAGATGTGAAGATGTGTTGATTCAGAGCATTTTTTTTAGCCTTAAAAAATAAAAATGCAAATATCCTCAATGAATCTGGGGCTCGAAGAGGTTTCACATCACCAGCTTGTACTTAACTGAGGTATCTAATACAAAGGCCAAATTCTGCTGGTTTTCCTAAATAAGTAATGGAATGAGCATCCATTCTTAGTATTAGTCTTAAACCTAGCAAGTGAACTGCAATGTTGTGGTTTAACTCCACTAAATACAAGGACAAATAGAAAGACTCTCTTATAGGGTATTGTTTCATCAAGAGCTCAGTCTAAAAATTTTTGAAGAAAGTCCTACAAACCATAAATTGCCCCAAAAGAATATTACTTTCAACATTCATCTCATCTCAGAAACCCCTCTGCAAATGCATCTCTACATAGTAGTGAGTTAGAACTTTCCTACTAACAAAACCAGCACAGATAACAAGCTGATCCTACCTAAGGAGCCCAATGACCACCACCTTCCCCAAGCAAAAGAAAACCAGCAAACAAACCAAAAAAACCATGCAAAGAGATCCACTGCATGTTACCTTTGAACAAGTTGTTGTTTTACCACTTCCTTGCAAACCAACAAACATTATAATATTCTGTTTTCCTTTGGTAGGCGTCCATGCCTTGACTCCAGGATCTACAAGCTAAAGAACAAAAAGTAACATAGGTAGCAGAACCAAATTTCAAGAGCACAGAACAGTCCGTGTCACAGGCATGATAGGTGCCTGGTTTAATATTCAAAGCAGAAAAACAGGTTTTGCACATTATCATCTTAATTTGGCTTGGATTTTTGCTGATTTACAGTGAACAGCAACAGCCTTTGCAAGATATCTATAGTATATAATGTTCTGCGTAATAATTCTGCAACAATAACAGTGTGCAACAATAACAATCTCTTTCTAACACCAAGCACAGTCAGGATGGCCTGTATATATGGCACAAGGATAACAACCAACACAAAAAGGTGACCTCTAATCCCCTTGTCACTGCTCAGGATGGGCTCCCCTTCCAGTGAGAATCCTACAGCACAGAAGGCTTTTTACGGCTGCTGCCTCACTTGTGAAGTGAGTAGAAGGTACATACATTCCTGAGAGCCACCACATGTCTGGGCACAGACTACAGAAGAACAAATGACTACACTGTTAATTGGAAAGAGGGCAAAATACAGATACCCAAGTCCTGATTTGACTACGCAGACAGATTAATGTTGCACTGAGCTGCTGGGTTCTTACTTAACACTTTTCCAAAGGTTTATAAGTAGTCTGAACATTAGGGTAGCAAAAGTGTGTTCTGGGACAACTGAAGACAATCTAGAAGCTAGCAGTACTTTACTCTTATCTTTGCATTTCAATTGAAGAGTAAGAACAATTGAACTTAAACTGAAGTTAGTTTGAGAAGTGCCCAGGATGTAGTTTCAATGAGAATACTAGTGTTTGCAATTTTAAGTAGTCTCACATTGGAAAGCATAACTGCAGGTACCACATAACCACCTAAAAGCTTGGCTTGCTACTGCACTACTTCCAAGCCCAGACTGTACAAGGAAAGTGATGCAATGCAGAATTTTGAAGTCCTACCTTAACAAGTTCTTTAAAGACTGCATGCTGGATCATTTTTCTTTTGTTAAGGCCAGATGCCATTTCTTCAAGATCAATTGCAGACCTGAATTTAAGCAAAGCATGAAACACTAGCATAACTTGCTTAACTTAAAGCATCACTTGAACCTAGTAACAAAGCTTTTGCTGCTGCAACAGCACCCTGATTTGTTCTGAGTTTTCAGATAAGAAGTGACATGCACTGGAGACATTGTTATGCAGACAACAAGAACAGGTTCCTAAAATGCATCTTTCAGACTTGCATTCACTTAAATTACATCTGAAAATAGGCAAGATAACAGTGCTAGTCACAAACACGGATCTATTTATAGCCAGCACAGAACATGTGAAGATGATGTGCCCATGAAGTAATGAAGAACTTGTTTATAGACAACTCAACGGATGAGTGCACCAGATTTTTGAAACAAGCCTGTAACAGCAATAAATGGCTAAATTTGAGCAGACTCTTTTGACTGAACTGGCTAAACATTTAGTTCAAACAGCTGTTTTCCTGTTAAAAGTAAACCGTATGTGTCTAAAAATACCCCAACATATTAAGTTATAAATTAGTTGTTCTTTTGTAACCTCAAATTACAACTTTTACAAATATCAAAAGTTAAATGCATTTTGATTATTTCACTTACTTGACATTTTCTCTAAGTTGCTTCACAAGTTTGATATTAACATCAGCTTCCAGTAATGCTGTACATACTTCTTTTAACATAGCATTTAAAACCTTTGGAGTATAAAAGAAAAATCAGAAAAATTGTGTTACAATACATAGAAATTAACTAGGGCACTATAAGAATGTGAAAGTCTATTTATGATATACCCATTGCTTTCACAAATTAACTGCATGTAATCCTATCATTAGGTCAACTGCCACAAAAGAAGCCATTTGTTCCCATGTAAATACAATTTAAATCTGAAAGGGAAGGGTTCTCAATTATAAAGACTGCATGCTATATAACACTAACATAATCTTCCTGCTGTGTAATGGCCAACAGCTCATATGGCAGCAAGGCTTCCTGAACTCCCCTCTGGGTACTCCTCAGAGGATGCACCAAAAAAATCTCAGATCACCACCATTTCTGCAAGTAACAGTATTCCTTAGCTAAAGATGGACACTCTGCTACCTGCATTTTCAGAAATTGGACTGCTGCTCTGATCATATGCCTTTTAGGCAAGTAGGTGCTTCAGCTAGAAACTCTGTTTATTCTGAATTTTCAAAGTCTTGAACAAAGATTTTTCTGAAAGTAACACCTGCATTAATGCCCTCATTTTCACATCTTGAGGTTGTGCAGGATAAAAGTCTCCACTGCTGAAAAAATTTAATTGGGTTGTATTTGATTCAATTAAGGATCTTTTTGTCTCCCAGCAGAAGATACATTAAAACATTTTCTCTGTGCTTGAGTCCTAACCCTACAGCTCTCAGTGAGCCTATTTTTCAGTTACTTTAAGTCACTCATCTTTCCACCTGAATAGACTTTCTAGCAATCTGTGTACTCAGACACTCTGAAACCATCACATTAGTTAGTTTTCCATCTTGTATTGAACTCCTATGACAGAACACATCAAGTTCTAATTTCAAACTCTTAATTATAAAATACAGACCATACTTAGCCAAACAAACTTCCAGAACCACACACTGGACCTGGAAAAATATTCTAAGGAGCCCTCTTCAAGCTTCTCATAAGCCTTTGAGAACATTTTCTCAGAACTTCTTCAGGGTTAGTGCCATCATATTTGTACACTACATACCTCTTCATTGATAATTGTGGCATTGCTCAGTGAGCGCAATGCTGAAGTTATTTTTCTTCCAAGATCTGCCAGAACCATTTTGGCAGCTTCAAGTACAACTCAGAAGTATCTGGAAAAAAGATTAAAAAATAAAATTTTAAACTAGTTGAAGCTATGCCTTCACAAATTAATTATTCAAGTAACTGTTGGGTAAGAATCCTGCTTTACATTCTAGAAAGTGCACAAGTTTTACTTTCTAAAGTTATTTTTAGGAAATACTGGCCTGAAGTTAATTTTAGGCAATCCTGATGGCCTACTTAAAAAAAGAGATACCACACTTCAGTTAGGAAGGATTTCACCATGTAGAATAAATGTGTATTGAATTCACCATGAAAAAAAACCAAAACAGTCCAGATAGACTTCCAGAAAGAATGCCAATTTATTTTTATCCTCTTATTAGCAATATACTACAGACAGAATAAAATCAAGCAGAATAGCCTAGAAGCTCTGCATCCTGCAAAGACAGTATGACCAAAAGCAAAATATTTTGCCTGCAAAATTCAACACTATTGATTGCATTTTATCCAGCTTTTACTAAATCAAATTGAATTTCCCATTTCAGTAACCCTACAAACATACTTGCATTTTAATAAGCAAAATTCACATTGTAGTTTTTAATGGCTATATTGGTAAAATAGAGTATTTCTGTTCATTAGAAACAAAATCTCATATATAAGCCTAAAACATACCATAACTTACACTTAGGAAACCATAAAAAGTTAATTTCTGAAGGCTACACATTCTAGTCAACATGCTAAACCTTTCTAACCCCTATATTAGGAGGCAAGATACTCAGGACAACACATGGTAGACTCAGCAATCTAAAATTCTGAGTAAGGGCAAACCAAAACTCGTCTGAAGAGCAAAAATTTGCAACAGCACAGCTACTGCTGAAATGGAGCACTTCACAAATACTTCTTGTTTATCTTCCACTTTCAGTGTTGTTTTCATGTACTCAGCTGAAACTACTTCCTTGCTGATAGCCCTAATCAGAATCTCACATTTGAGCTCCTCCTTTAAGAACTGAAAGCCAAATTTTCAATAATGGGAGCCTCTGTAATCAAAACAGAAGAGAGTTTCAAAGATTTTTGGGACTTCCTCCTGCCTCAGATGAGAAGAAAACAGAAGAAAGGCCATCCATTTATTGAAATGAAGAATGCATCACTAACTACATTCTGATTTTATTTAAGAGAGGGCTCAAATGTGGTCACTGTATGCACACATATAAATTTATGAGCTGCACAAACCCCAAAAAACATGGTTTAAAATGTGTTTATATATAAGACATATTCCAAAAGAGCTAAAACAAGGCACCCATGTAAGCCAACCTCCAGACTGCCCTAACTGAGTTACTGTTGTTACCAACTTGGTAGGTTAAACCAGCAACAAAATCCCAAAAACAACTGCCAGTCCAACCCACCCTCACTTGATACTGTGGTCACAATACAGAACAAAGTCTCCAGGAGCTTCAGAAGATGTAGGATAAATAAATCCCATGTAAGTAGAACAGTTGGGTATGGCAAATGACAAAAACATATTTACACATTTTAGATTTAATGTACATTGGATGTACAAGCAATGATATCCATTCCAACACCATCTCAAATTTAATTTAAGAAAAATCAGTCTATGTTTCCTAAAGAACTCTGCCAGGAGAGTATTTGCAAACCAGTATACTAGTAGAAATTGATGTCCATCTTCTTACATTGGTGGAAGAAGACTTCTAGATTATCATTCACATTATCTGAAGTGGTAAAACTCTAGGGTTTCCTTAAAAGACATACATGTCATATTATTGCAGAATAATTCTAAAAAAGCATTATCACCAATAGCCTCTACCAAAAAGTCTCAGCAAAACAGATGTTCAGAATGTTTTCCAGGTCATTTTCTGTGAAAATCATAATGTGTAAGAAAAAACAAAACCCCAAACCTTTAAAAACAGCACTGCAACTCAGTAAGCTCTGAACTGCTAAAATGGCAACCAATGACAAAACTTAACTATAATACTTGGATGTACCAGCTAAGAAATTTGATAGGATGACCAACATAGAGAAGTCATGTGAATACTCAATATTTAAAATTAGTTTCCAGAGTTCTACAGATCTCTAAATACAGAAGGTTAATTATGTCATTATAAATGAATGTTTCCTCTGCAGAATTCCAAAATCATCTTCCGACTGCCTTACAATACAAATAATTCAAACCCTTTGCTAAGGAGATGAGTTTAAGTATTTTCACATTAACTGCTTTCACTAGCACATTAAGAAATTGTAAGACATGTAGTAGATAGGGACAGGCGACACGGAAGATCTCGGGATGTGACGGAAAGCAGTAAGACCCCTTCCCCCCCCTCACCTGAGATATGCAGTCACCCACAATAGCATGTAACCCCTCCTAATCCCAGTAGTTTTCCATCCTCACTAACCCTACCTGGCTTTACCATCCCCCTCCAACGTAGCGAAGCTCCCCTTGACTATTTAGTTCCATGAGGTAAGGTAATAAACGCCATTTGACCATCCACCACATTGGTGTCAGTGTGTCTTTAGACCGAGTGACTCAGACAGAACCGAAGCACCATGCTGTTCTCTGAAACCAAGTCGTCTTGCCTTCAAATCAGAAGGCAACAAAGACATCAGAATTCTTAAGGACTGCCAAGTACAGAAATTAACAGAACTTGTGACACAGTCCATCCAAGCTGAGAGCCACACTCCAGACAGACACCCAAGATACTTTAGCAAGTAGGTAGCTTGGGCTGGCAGATAGCCAGAAGGGCATTAGCAGAGGGCACTGCAGGGCACTACACTGCAGAACGTGTATGTGCTGAGCAGCTGTAGTTCTGGAGAGTTAAGGCTGCATGCAGCACCACAAATTCACTGAGTAGGGCTATACCCGGCTGGGCAGCAGGACACAGCCAGGCTGCCTCGAGCAGGCCTCGGGCTGAGCAAGACCATGAGCTCTGCACAGTCTGAGTCCTCCAGCAGCTGCCTGGGCACCCCCACACTGAGCTCCCAGGTCATCGTGCTGCTGCAGCAGAAACAGTGGATGTCTTACTACGGCATAGCAAACCAGCAGTGAAGCAACTCTGAAGAGACAGACTGCCCACCCACCCAGCATCAACCTCCAACCAAATCCATCTAGCTCTATTAGCAATACCCTAACGTACAGGATTTAAAAAAATATGTAGGCTTAACGGGTAACAGCAGTTTAAACAGCTGCTTTAAAACATAACAAGCAAAAGGAACACTTAAGAACTGTGTAATATAAACTTGGACTACATGTACACGTATATGGATGAAGACTAACTGCAAGTCTAACACTGTAACAGAGAAGTGGCTATTTCACAGGTGGCAATGCCTTGAGCTACTGCAGCTACGCGAAACCTCAACTTACGAGTTTCCGCCTTCTAAAATTACCCGGCTGACGACGGGCAGACGCCCCCAAGGCAGCAGCAAGGAACGGCTGTCTCGCTTATGGCCCAGTGTTCTCGTTTTCATCTGAAAAATTATGTAGAGGCACAACCTGGTATATGTGCCCGCCGCTGCCTCTCTCCCGGGCACCGAGGGCTGGCCACGGACAGCGGGCGGACACTGGCTGGGTGACTCCTGAGCCGGTGCTGTGGACAGCGGCGGCTGAGTCCGGAAGGCCCAGAACTGCTCCCCAGGACCTACGACGGACTGGGCCCTGCCCGGCCCAGGCTGCCGCAGGACAGACCGCCGCTTATCCCAGGGCTCGGCAGGCACCGGTGCCTCCTCCTTCCCCGCCGGCACTGGGCCGGCGGCCCTCCGCGTCATGAGAGACAGCTGCGGGTCGCGGTCCCGCTTCGGGAGCAGCTGCGGCGGCAGCGCGAATACTCACCGGGAGCGCGGCGCAGCGCCCGCGGGCGGAGCGGTACCCAGCCCAGCCCAGCCCGCCGGGGCGAGACCGCCCAGTGAAACTCCGCTGGAAGAATAAGGAGCCGCGACCGCCGCCGAAAAGGGAAACGTCAGCACTGGCCGTCGCACCACAGACCCCCGTTGGTTTCCGTTTCCGGGACGCGCGCGGATCTGCTGTGTTCTTAAGGTGACCCCCGCGTAAAAATCCCGCCCGCCCCCTGCGCGGGCGGCAATCGAGCCGCGCCGCCTTAAGGCTGGGCGGGAGGCTTGGCCGTGGGCGGAGCAGGGTGGGCGGAGCTCCTTCCCCGCGGCCGTGCCGTCATGGGGGGCGGGGCCGGGGCCGGGCGCGGCGCCCCGCGGCAGGGTGAGCACGCGTCGGTAGGGGGCGCCTTGGGCCGAGACCGAGCATGCGTGAAGGGCCCCTTCCGGTGGGTGTCACCCTCCCGCATGCGCACGTGAGGGCAGCGCGTGGGTGGGCGTGCGGAGCTCCTCCCGCGGCGCGCACGTGCGTGAGGCGGCGCGCGGGGCGCCCTCCCGTGGCG
>VWYI01047911.1:214157-266853 GCA_013399455.1 Anthoscopus minutus
CAGCGCTCGGGGAGGCTGGAGCAGAGCGCGGCCGGTGCCGCCCGCCCTGCCCGGCTCTGAACGGGCTTGGCCGTGCCGCAGCTGCCCCGGGTCCAGGCCGCCCTCGGCCGTCCGGGGGCATGCGTGCCGGGACACGGTGCCGTGTCAGGGGCCGGCGGGGGCGCGGCGCGGGACGGGCTGCGCGGTGACTCTCAAACCCCGCGGCGGAACAGGTCGTGAGGAGTCATCCTGCTCCTGCCGCACCGAGACAGCTTTGGGTATTAGGTTTGCCTTGTTAAGCTTCACACGTGCTCACACCAGCCTTTCAGAAGTTTGGAAATAGCGGTTTGAGCTAGTTTACAAACGCTGCTTTCCGTATTTGATGTCACCTTAGGTTAACATAGCGTTCTGTTTACTCCCTTGTTTATGCCTGGATGTAATTTCATCAGTGTGCTGCAGTCAAGCATTTTGTAGCAGATGAAGAAAGTAAATATGGGTCAGTGCAGAAGCTGTAAATTTGCAACTGAACCCAAAGGATGACGTGGAAAACTTCCAATATAGGCAGTGCGTTAAAGCTGTAGTCACATAGTGCCATCGTGAATAAACTGAACTCTGCTTAGTCTCTGGATATATGTGCGTTTTTCCATTCCATATAGGAATCTGGAAGACCGCTCCAATCTTGTAGTCCAGTATGTATGTGTCCTGTTTATTAATGATTGTTTCCTGGGATGGTAAACCTACCCTGATGATCACGTGTTAGGAGAAATTCATCATATGATACAGTTACTTCCCTAAGTCATGCCCTGCTTTGCTCGGGTTATGCTTCTTGTTTGGGTCTTTGTTCCAGCATGTCCACTTTAGGGTGGAAGCAACTTCCTAAGCCAACACACAGGGACTGTGGCACGAAGGCCAGCTCTGGCAGCAAGTTGTCCAGCTGTCTAGGTACTTGGAACTGCAGAGTCGCCGTTGCCCTGTGGTTTGCGGTTCCCACAGTCACTCAGATGGAGAGGCAGGATAGATCCTTCCTTCTCAGGTGGAGCAGGCCCTCTGCTGGATTTATGGGAAGAGAACCAGCTGGGAACAGTATTACTGTCCGTGACAGGCATGCAGCTCTCCCGCCCAGACGAGTTCTTTCTTAGTAGGGACCAGAGCATCTGGGAGTCAGTCTTCATGACTAAAGCAGAGATCTCTAGGTCTCTAGGGCCTCCCTAGAACTTGAAGGCTGAATTTTGATGGAAGTAGTTAGTGTTAATTGCAGTTAAACATTCTTATTTTCTGTGTGTGTATGTACATATACATGTGTCTGTAGATATCTACACATGCATATGTCTGCATGTGTGTGTAGACATAATGCTAGAGCAATCTGCTGTAAGCAATACTGCGTCCTTCCATTTTTGAGGTCCTGTCTGGACACGGTAGCTTCTGTGCTTAGGTTAATGTAAATAATCTTGTTAGAAGTGTTTTTCTTCTATCCCATATGCTTTAATATAAAAATCTCAGTGAATTTCACATGCAGTCGTTCATATTGCTTACTCACTCAGCATAAATCGTCGCAGTTCCTATGCACTATATTAGTTTGTGTGGTGTGCATATATGGCTTTCTCAGCTTCCTGACTCCTTTACAAATACAGTAAAGCACATGGGAGCTTACTACTGAAACTTGAAAATGCTGAACTGTTTCAGTTAGGAAACTTCAACTATTTCCACCATTTCAGTTCTATAATCGTGTTTTACTTCTGCCATAGGAAGTTTTAGCTAATGGCACAGTTTATATAGACTCCAAAATCCTTTGTCAGTGAATACATTTTAATATTTTTTTTATGTTACAGCTTCCAAAACTTACCATAAATGGTTTCTGTGAAAGATAATATGTTATGGTTACTAGCCTTTGTTAGATTACGATCTCTCAAATATTTTTTTTGAATTTTAATGATCTAGCTTTTTTGCCTCGGTCTTTCAATGAAAGGATACATATATTCATAATTATCGAGAGCCTCATATTTGCTCGTCATAATTAAGATACAACCTAAAGAGCAGATTAGGTTCCAAATCTTGAACTACTTTGTGTGTGGTACATCTGAGCAATCTGTGTCCTATTTTTATACTGTTCACATTAGTAGTGATTGCTGCTTTAAACATAATTAGCTTTACAGTTGCCATTCAATGGCTTTTCAGCTCATATGCTGCAGATCAGAGAGCAGAGTGGACAGGGCAATCAGGATCAAGCCGCTGAAGTAGTTAATGTAATTTCATCTCTGTAGTCTCCTTATCAAATCATCTTCAGAATCTTTTTTGGTTCAGGATTCTTTGCTTACAGGCTTTTGCTCTGATAATATTTTATGCTAATTTTCTCTTTCAAAAAAATGCTCATTGTTAATATTGTGGCTGGATGCTATAATTAATATTCTGAGAAATCAAGTTGTGCTTTAGCTATCTGCATCCTTAGCATTTGCTTACACTTTGTGGTTGTATTTTGTGAAGTGCTGATGCAGTATAGAACTATAGGCAACCATATTTGTTCCAAGGTGTGTCATTTAGAATGTGTGACTTAGGCTAATCTTATTTCCTTGATTGCAACATTTGTGTGAGAAATTTATAGTCTTTAAAATTTGGTCTCATGCTAATGCTTGTAGAGGTTACCAGTGGAAAAATATTAATGTTTACTCAATTCTTGTACTGTCTTGAGGTGCTGCAGTTTCCTTAACATGTGTACATGTAGATACATGTAGATGTAAAAGAGCAGAAATTAGAAAGCTTTATGTCTATGTGTAAAAACTTTTCATTGTTAAACAATCATGATATGTTTCACTGCTTCTTTGGGTCATTAACCTCTTCCTGTTTTTCTAATCTCCTTTGTCTGAATGGCTGTATCCTGCTGTATTTCTAGCTTTCACCTTGATGAGTACAGGACTGGAGTACAAGATCAGTATCTCTCCCTTACTGGTTTTATTTTCTTTCAGCATTGGACAGTAAGTGAACAGAGGTGTTTGTCCTGCAGGTCACATTCCTTTAGCCTTTTTACATTTTCCTCAGAGATGTAAATATTTTGTGTGACATCCCCAGCATAGCATTCTTGATGATGCTTCTCTTTGTATTATTTCTCTAAGCTGCTTCTGTGGCTGCATACTGGCAGTAATTTGTAGTATGGGTTTTTTTTTCCTCAGAATTGTACCATTTGAATAATTATGCTGCCCCTTTTTAATACCTAGATAGTCCTGTGATAATTAATAGTGCTTGGACTGAGGATAATGAGGAGCTGGTAGAGGTTTCTGCTGCTATACTCTGAATACAGCTGGGGAATGTGATGTTCTCTCTGTGCAGAGAAGAGACTGTTTTATGGGAGGTGTAAAAAGTTACCACATCTCTTTGCAACACAGAAATAAAAGCCTAGTCTTTGGCGATACAGATGTAGGAAGGAAACAAACTTCTGATGAACAAAAGAAAAAAAATTGGTAGGGATGGGGAGATAATATTCTGCATGAAAACTAAGATAGGATAAATGGAAACAAAAATGGTATCCCCACAGACAAACTTTTACTGTGGTGTGTCAGTTCCCTACCTTCTCCTGTATCCCATTCCCATTTCTGTCAAGATGTTGAGCTTATAGTTTTACCTCCAGCTGAGGAGAGCTGGGCATGATTCCAGCGTTAGCTGTAGCCAGGCTTTTTCCTTCTTCACGCCTCTCTCTGAAATAAAGTGTACATGCATCCTTAAAGTCCTGCATAAAGTGGTTGACTTTAGGATTAGTGTTGTTGCAAACCTTTAGGATTAGTGGTGTTGCAAAGACAACCTTATTTATTCAACTTTGTTGGTGTTTTTTGGCTCACACATTGAATGCATGAAATGTTTTTGAGAAACTTCCCTGGAAGACGCAAATTGATTTCTAGTAAAGTGAGTTATCTTGCCTAAAGTAAACCTTTACATGTTTTGAACTGAAAGAACATTGAACATGTTCTCACTCCAGGGGTTTCTGACTAGCCTTCCTTAGTAATTATGGGAATGTAAGTGAATGAAAGATTCTATTTGTTTTTTCTTGGTTTGAATGTGGGGGTTTTTGTTTTGAGAATTTTAGAAATTCCAAATCATTATGTGTGATGGAAGAAGACATTACTGTTTTAAAGCAGCTGCTTAGCAACACTGCTTGACTGTTTCACAATCAGCCAGCTCTTCCCACACACTGCAGTATGTATGTCATTTCATGGTGACTTGCATTCCAGCCTTTCTTTTGAGTTAGTCTTAGATCTTAAAGAAAATTAAGTAATAAGAGTTGGAAAAAAGATCATGAACCTTTGGTGCCTTAACTTTTTTATAATAGGATGATTAATGCTTTAATATCCTTTTGCAATAACCATGCTCCAGAAGTTATGGCTAAGAAAACCTGGGTGAAGCCCAAGACCTAATTCAAACCACTTGGGGAAACCCCCCTGGCCATCCCCCTCAGTTGGGTCCTAGAATTTGATGTGTAGCTGGGGCATATTCCCACTTGAACCTCCACTGCCCAGACTTCTAAAATTGTCAGTAGCAGAAAAGGTTGTCTTTTGTAAGAATAAATGCTGGAGGAGGTAACCAGTGAATTGACCAAGATATCTGTTTATGTGAACAGGAATCAGGGGAAGTAAATATGGGGATCTGAATTTTGAGTTTGAGATTGAAATCAGCAAACCACTCTGCCTACTGGTACCTACCTACAGCTTTTGTGTACTTGCCACTTAAATGCAGCTTACAAAGCCTGTCTCTGTCCTCAGCCAATGTCAGTGAAGCACAGATAAGTTGGTTAGACCCTTTATGCTGCTTGTGTTCTGTCGTGGGGTCTAAGATTGAAATATTTTTCCATCAGGGCTAAAACTTACTGTTGTAACTAACTTTTTTTCAGTTCATGTAACAGTGTATTGAAACACTCCTACAAACTTTTTCCAATCTATGCATTTCCTGAGAAACTTGTAAATACGAAGCTAAGGTTTCAAAGTTATATACTGGTCTGAATTGTTGATTGTTCCTACAGTACTCAAAATATTCAATATCAAGAGTATTACTCAAAATAATAATTGCAAATCTCATTGCAAATCTTCTAATTTAAGGATAAACAACATATAATGAAATACAAATTAATTTTTTTTGTGGATTCATTTGTACTGGGAGCAAACCAGCTTTTTATGTGGTCGGTATACAGTTTAGTCTTGTGATTTGAAAGTTGAGGGCAGTCAGTGCTGTAAATTCAGGCTTTTAACAGGCAGTGAGGGAGGAGTATCTGATAAAATCAACCTAACTGATAATGGAGGATGTGCTGCTTTACTACAGTTCTGCATACTGAGAAGAAACTTCTCATCATACACTTAGGAGCAGATCAAGTGTGTCTGGCATTTTCTATCATGTACTTTATTATCTAGGAATTAGCATGTTCTCAGACTTGCTAGGTAAAGTTATCAGATAATTTTCACAAGACAGGAAGAGGAAACAGGATAAGAAAAAACTTCATTCTTTAAATATTTCCTTTCAGTCACTGCAGATGGAACTAAAGTGGAATAAGTATCTTTAAAAAGGATGAAAATGTGAGTTTCTGCAATGGGACTGGTATAGTATGTGGTTTTGTGTTTGTGTATATGTGAAAAAGTATTTTAGTACAAGGCTTCATATCCAAATTTGTAGAAGTGATTTATTCAAGTAAATTATCCTTTCAGAAAGCATAAAAATAACATTGCATTTTCACATTAAGTGGAATGGATTTACTTGTTAAAATGATACCGTACTAAATTTTTTCTCTACAATTCTGTTTGACAGACTAAAATGGGATATTGCCTATAATTGGATGAATCATCAACTTTGGGAATTGGTATTAATTTCCTTTATTGTGACAAGTGATGCTGATGTGAGAGAGGTCTCAAGAATAACAAATACTTCTAAGTTGTTAGTCATTGAAATGTAATAGTGGTGGGGAAAACTAGGGATTGTAAAACAGATATGAGATTTACCTTGTTTAAAATTTAACTTAAAAGTTGCTTTTAGTCAATTAACCAATGTAAAAGACCTAAACTAATAAAATTAGTTCTGGTTATGTTTCTGTTGGAAAAAGCCAATTACTTTCTACCAATAACTATGTATGCTTTGGAATAGAAATAATATTTAGAGTTCCTGAGGTACTTGATATACTGAGGTCACATATTGCTTCTCAAATTGTTTAGCCAAAATACTAAAGTTTTAGGGATGTGGTGCTTCCTCCTTGACTTGGTTGTCCAGTATTACTAAAACATGCTGAATTACTAAATTAAACTTGTATTAAGTAACATGGCTTTTAATATTTGCTTTTCTGTGAGTCAGAGTTTATATCTAGAAAACTGTAGTGTGCTTGCTGCTATGGTTGCCTTTACTAAATTCCCTTCTTTCCTCTTCTTCAGTGACATATAATCTTCTGTTTTCATTTGGAAATTGCACATTGCTTGTCTTCAGTCCTGTATTTTGCAGTGCTGAGGTGTTCAGATGTTGGTGTAGCGGTGCTCTCTATCTGGTGTGAGGCTTTGTGATGTTTTCTTAGCTTGTATAGAAAGGCTGACTAGCGCCAGGGTGATAATGAGGCTTTTTGCAACGTGTTAATTAAATTTTATAAATGCATGTTGAGTAAATCCAGTGGAACCGGTTTTTGAAGTAAAATACAAACACTATTCACTCAGACTTCCTCCATAAACAAATGATTGTGATTCATCTTGCAGTGTTTCATGAACTGGATGTTTCCTGGTTAGATGTCTGTTCAATGAACACAGGTTGGCTTGCACACTCTCCATTTTGTGTTGTATACATTTTATGTATATAACAGATAGTAAAATGATATATAAAATATTTTTCTATTTTTGTTTCTTCTTTGAAGATCTCTTTTAAAGCAATGCTGAGATTCTCAAGAGCAATTTGTTAAACACGAGGGTGGAGTTGATAAAACTGTACCAGCAGAGATGCATATTTTCATATTTGGCACTGGTGTTTCCTACTTGATGGCAATCTACAAATATTTACATACTGCAAAAGTAAATGAGTTATTGTGGTAGCTGTTACTGTTTCTTGCTTTGACAGGAAAGAGTCTACTCTCCGTGTCAAAGTTCAGTCACAGACTATACACGCAGGTGTGGAGTGTCGCACACACAGCTTCTGCTGCAGCTGCCATTTTGTCATCTCAGATGAAGTCTGTTCAGACCTCCTTCTCCTTTTTGTTCCTGCTTATTGTGCTTTAGAGTATTAACTGATAGTTAGAAAGGAGCATTTCCATTTGTCATTTATTTTTCAGTGTCAGTGTTTCAACAGTTTTTTCTTTGAGCTGCTGCATATGTGTTGTCCTTAGGACTTGTTTTGTACAGAGCATACAAGAACTTCTGTGTGTCATACTTTGTTTCGCAAGAAGAGATCAGAGGGCCCTATGCAAGATGGTCAGTGTTGTGACAGGTACTGTACAGATAGAATCCCTTCCCTGTACAGGGCAGGGAAGGGATATTCTGGATTAGAGAAAGATGGATGTTCTACCTGTGCCCCACTGGAGGTGTGTTTCCCTGCTGTGGAGCTGGAACACTGAATAGTCTGAAGAGCTATCTGTCACTAATGTTGGCCAGGAAAGGTCTCCCAGGCCATGAGGGAGCAAATCCTACTGACACACTAGATCTGGGAGGAAGAGAGCTGAAGTTCTGTATTTGTGGTGAGATGTGGCTGGCCTGGTGGTCTAGAAGCACTTCCTGCATTTCATTAAACGCTGTGTATGAATTTGATACTCTTAACAGGCACTATAACAGCTGGATGAGCTCTCTTGCATAGTAATAGTATTGTTTTAAAGCAAGTGCCAGATGTAGAGGCTTATTGCCCACAGGCACTGATCTGTTCAGCTGCTAATATCAGCTTTCTACTCTCTTGTTCTGTCTGTAGCACAATTTTTCCCCTTGCTCCCTCAGACGTTATCTGCATCAGCAAACTGGCGCCATGGCACTCTGAGGGCATGTTGTGGTGCTGATGGTCTCAGTTAAGCTACAGTTAGATTTGTCCACCTTCTTTTCCCATAATACCTGAGTTTACTTCTGTGCTGTGTCACATCCATAGAAATCTTCCCTGAGCTGATTGGAAAAATTGCTCTGCTTCTGGGATGTTCATAACAAATCTGAAAATTGTTGGATGGGCTGTGAGTTTTAACAGGATGGGTGCTCATTAGAGGTTTCAAATTAAAATGTTGACAAGCTGGAGCTGCTGCATTGCACCTGTTGTGTTGGTGTTGCTGCTGTTGCAGCTGCTGCCTCTGTCCCTCCTGTGTTCCTTGCTGCAAAGTGTGCATCTCTAGGAGCTGCAGTTCTGGAGAACCTAACTGTGAGCACTCTGGAGCAGTGAATTGCCCTCCTGAAGTATAAGAACTACCAATGGTAGTGGCCCATTAGGGCCTTGGAGCATTACTGCTGTACATTTAATAAATTATAAACCAAATATAACTTTAGGGAATACAGATAATTTAAAGTTTTTGCTGCTCACTACAGGGGATTCAGGATTATCTGCTTGGGTTCATTTTCAGATGTGTTGAAAGAACCGTTTACATTTGCACTCTTAAGAAGACAGCATTTTGCACCAATGAAAGATGGTTTCTTTAATCATATTGTTCTCACTACAGTGCTTAAGCAAAAACCATTTCAGAAGCATTTCATAGTTTAAAGGTTTGTAGGTTTCTGATTCCTATACTAGCCTTAAAATTTCTCACTCTTTCTAGCATTTCCTGTGATCCACAGGAAAGATTAAATATATTAGCATAGAGAAACTTGTAGTGTGTTCTGTAGATTTATTTTGAACCTGTTTGCCATCAAGCTTTTCTGTACTAATGTTCCTCCTGGAACAGCAATACTAGCAAACATTGCCTTTTTTTAAAACACCTGTAAAAGCTGTCAGATTTTCTTTTGTGAGTGATGCACGTATGTGTAAAAAGCACAGTTGCTGCCCGGTATGTTGGCAGACTAAATAAAACAAGAAGCAAACCAGAAGGTGTGGAGAAGAGAGGACATACATGTCTGTTTTTAAATGAGACTTAATAGATAGGTTTGATATATTTTTTCAGGATTAGATTAGTGGTTGCTTTTGGTGGTGGTAGTTGTCTTTTACAGGAATGTAGCTTTGACCCGAGATGCACCTTTGTTTAGAACCAGTTCAACATACTCAAAGCAGTGAGATGTCCAGACAACAAGGAATTTCATCTAGTCCTTCTTTTGAGGAAAACAAAACAAGGAAAGAGCAGAGTACAGGCATACAGCAGATCTTGTGCTGAATGCCAGTTAGGACTATCATACACTTAATATGAAATTGAGGGGTATAAGGAGGATGTTGGCTGCAAGATGTGAAAAGTCTGGTAAGAGCAAGTAAACCTTCAGCCAGAGTGTCTGGTTCTCAATACTGCAGGTCAGAAAGGGGGAGATTCAAAGGGAAATTTTGAGAATCATCACACTTGAGGAAAAAAATCAGGATAGGTCTGGATAGGCAAATCTTGGTTTTTCCTGGAAAGAAGACTGATGTGACAAATGAAAAGTCTTCAGGGAAGTAGATAGTTACTATATAATGGAGAGGAACAAAGTTTTCCATTTCCATTGTGAG
The DNA here is from genome assembly GCA_013399455.1 of Anthoscopus minutus. NCBI lineage: Eukaryota > Metazoa > Chordata > Aves > Passeriformes > Paridae > Anthoscopus > Anthoscopus minutus. Next base: position 223,728 of record VWYI01047911.1, read on the forward strand.
TGGGGCAGCAAATACTAAGTAGTGGTACAGGAAATCTAAATCACTAATTAAGAAGGGTATTCCTTTCTAATATTAAAAGTAATCAAGCACTGGGATAGATGGCCAAGGGTGGTTGTAAGAGTCTCCAGCATTAACAATCATTTATAAAAGAGCAGTTTGGAGAAGTAATGACACTTGCTATTGATTGAGCCTTGGAAGAAGAAAGGATTAGTGTCTTCCTATTGTTTCCTTCTCAGTCTTTTTTCTAGATGTCTTTAAAAAAAATGTGCTACAGTAATGCAGGAATACCCTGGAAAAATAGCAAAAATTTACAGTGTGGCTTTGCAAAAATGTAGTGGTTTACATCCATTCCTATTTTCCTTCTCATTTGAAATATTTTGATAGTTTAGGTAATGTAAAATATAATGTGAGTTGAACTGTTGAACTGTGCATTATCCCTGATTTTTTTGTAAGTTATTAGAAAGATCATACATATAAAAATAAACTTGAATTTAAAAAAAAAAGCCTGCATTCAGGCAACTATTGAGTTTTGTAATTTCTCCAATAGTTCAAAAACATCTTTGATGTTTTTAATATCTTAAGCTAAAACAGTATCACTTTGGTGGCAGCACGGACTGTCATATGTGAGTTATAAATTTATAAATATGAAAATAATTTGAGATTTCAAAAAAGGGGTGCATTTATTTTATGTGGCAAAGTTATTACAATCCAAATCTGTCATTGGCTGGAAAAGCTAACAAAGGCTGAAAAATGCATGCAAATAAAAAACCTTACCCATCTGGTGTTGTTTATGTCTTGCAACTGCATTGTACTGGTCATCACTTAGTCCACATGATCTGCATATGATTGTTCAAGGGTTTTTGTTTGTCTTGATTTGTAGATGAGTTTGATGAGCTTGTGGTGAGTAACAATGATGTTGTGCTCAGAAATATCGCTGAAGATTTGCGGAATCGTTTACCCATCGAGGCAATGTTTACTTCGGAACATCAAGCTGTTCAGAAAGTAAGCTAATTGTTATGGTCTGCTTTTGCTGAACCACATCATATATTCTGATACCATTTTTAGCAGTAGTTCATAATAATAGAGAATGTACATGGACTGAAGTGTAGGAAATCTCAGTTTGGTTCTCAGATCTGTTGCTCTATGTTTGCATGACTCTAAGAAAGTTGCTTCATAGTTTTTAATACTTTGATGTATGTTATTTGGGATAGCATTAATTCTGTGTGGTATTGCACCTGTCAAAGTGATTCTTTAATGCTAGCTCCATAATAGACTCTTAACAGCCCACTTAAAGACAACAGGAACATAGGGCCAGTGTTTTGCTGTTGCCTTAATGTGGGCAGCCCAGAGATGATATTCAGCTCTTTTCAGATTTTGATGGCTCAGAAAGAGGTGGGCTGAGAGTCCTGTGGGAGGAGACCGCACCTTTTCTGCTTGAGCTGTCAGTATACAAGGAAGGTTAAGGCATTTTCCAGAAAGGTGGTGTGTGGCTTTTTAGTGGGAAAAGTGGATTGGCCACATGCAGCAAGCCTGGAAAAGGGAAGAAAGATGAGTAGGAGGAGGAAGATGAAATTATGAGAAGGCAAGCGTCCCAACTGGTACACTTTTCATTGAAAGTGACACCCATGTTGATCAGGGGTGCTTCTAGATAGAGGCATAAGACACAATGATGAAAATAGATACTTGAGGCTGAGAAGCAGAATCAACCTTTCTGCTAAATTTAAGTTACATTCTCCCCATTAAAAGAAGAAAAAAGTTTCCTTCACCCTGTATGTTCCCTGTAGCCAAGCAAGCACTAAAGAGCCAAAATTCAAATTGGGCCCCCTATTCAGGTATCAAAACTAGCTTGCTTTCATTTGTTGACTGCCACTTACTGGTTATTTCAGTGGAATTTGATGACCCAGTTTATATGCAGGATTTCTGTTGTTTAATTTTTTTTTGGTAATTGCTGCATAGGAAAAACATGGATCTCGAAGATTTTGGGAAAGGTAGGATGGTGGGACAGTTAATGTTTGACAGTGTAAGTGAAGTTAAGAGACTTGGTTATGCCTTCCTAAGGTTTTGTTCCTCTTCTCAGATACACCAGCATCCACTGCCCATGATTCATGTTGATGCATTCCTTTATGATGATGATGTTGTTGATTCATTGTGTGAGGAGGGGAAAATGAGTAGGAGCTACTGCACACAGTGTGGCTCATACAAAACTGCATCTCTAGGTAAGTGTTCTTTTGGGAACAAGAGAAACAAACTGAGTTTAACTAAACTGGTTTGTGCAGTGACTCAGCTGGACAAGATGGCATCCAGCTGATGGAGGACTTTGTCCAGACTGGTGCAATACATGGGCTGGAATTATTTCCCATAACCAATGGAAGGAGCCTCCTTCACATGTAAGTTGAATTAATTTGCAGTGTATGAGTGACAGTTGTTGCCTACAAAAACTGGGCAGGTAAGAGGCAGGCTATGTACCACTGGAGAGGAAGATGCAAGAGGAAGACAATACTGTAGAGTCCATGCAGTAGCCTTGGTCACCTCTCACAAGCTGAAAAACAGTAGAAAGCACCATCTGTCATGAAGCTTTTGTGTGGTGTGGAACAGATCTGTGCTGTTGTGAGTGTAGCATGGCCATTGAAGGAATGGTTTATATGGAGAGCATTCCATTCATTAAAACTTTGGAGTAGAAATTAAAGCTATTAATATATCTGCCCATAAAAATTTTGCACAAATTGTGTTAAGCCTTAGGTACCATATTTCATTTTTCAGTTAAACAGTTCCAAGTTATTTTGTTTTCTGTTCTTTAACATGCATTACTGTGCAAAGAAAGGTAATTCAGTTTCATGAAGGATTTCAAAATTCTCCATGTAAGGCAAGGAATCCCCAGACTTGGGATAGGCTGCTTGGCTGATTACCTCTGATCTGCAGACCCTGGTGTTCCAGGGTGCCCAGCACTATGCCCAGCACTAGTTCAGACAAGAAACCACACAAGTTTTGAGTGAAGATAATTCTTCAGTTTACTATTTCAATGGTTAATTACACAGTAGTTAGTACTGCCCACCCAACACCTTTGTTCTGTTCTTATTTCCCAGAGTTTATTTCGCATTCCTTTTCCCTCATGGAACTGAAGTTTCTTTATCAACATGTACTGCCTGACCTGACAGGAAAGGTAGTGGTTGACGTTGGCTCCAGGCTTGGTGCAGTGCTATTTGCGGTAACTTCCAGCACAGGAATTCATATTTTATTACTGTGACAAACATTTTCCCTCTTTTCTGACTGCCTACTCTCATTACTCAATCTTGGATGGGTCATTCTGAGAGGTACCTCTGATCTGACTTTGAATAGTGTAAGGTGCTGTTTACTAGCAATTTTAGTTCTTCCTCTGCTCCTCAGAAGAGGGAATACAAATGATCTTACTTATGGAGAGGAAAAGTCTGTTGTCCAACAGAGTAGCATATTGCTGTCACACATGCTGCTCTTTTGCTTGTTCCTGCTGTCTCTTCCATAAGTTAGTTTGTCCTCTTATGTCTTGACCATGCCTATATATAGATTAGTTACGTTAAATTCTTTTATGAAGCCGATAAACTGTTAAAATATACAAAGGAAGGCTTTGATATGAATTTGTCTCCAAAAACATATTGTCCTGCTCTGCATTTTAAAATGCACATAAAATACTTCATCGAGAAACTTGAGTGCAATTTTGATTGCTTTTGGCATGGCTGGTACAACATATGGCAAACAGCAATGCAAAACACACATTACTACTTTCTTAAAAAAGTCAGTGTCTGTTTAGGGCTCAATCTTGCAAACACTTGAGCATGTGATTTTGCTCATTTGAATAGTCTAATTTTGGGATTACTCAAATGAGGAAAGTTACTCCCATTTGTAAATATTTGCAGTATTGGGTCCTTAAATGGTAACACTTTTGCTAGGCTGGATTTGTTTTGAAGTGTTTAAATCCTTGTATTATAGTAGTAGATACTCTCAAAGCACTCTTTCAAAAGAGTTCTGCTTTGTAACATGGTCTTGCCTTGGAGGAGGGGTGACTTCACCTTCACAGGTTGCTTTTCTACTCTGAGTTGAATGGTTTCTGAAAACCTTAATAATGAAGTTACAATACATGTGAATCTCAGATATTCTGTATCTTCAGCATTGTTTGTCTTTGCCGTTGTTGGCAAAGGGTAATGATTGTGCTCAATGAACACGGGGGCACTTAAAGCAGTATTTTTGTTAAAGCACTATATGCTGAAGTATTTGTACTTTTTTTTCTCTAACGTTTCCAACAACTTCCCAAAATCTTAGTCCAAAACAAAACTATTTTTTAGGCTTAATATTAAGTCATAAATTAGCTTTTTTTTTTGCATATGTACCTGTATGAAATGTCTGAAGATGTCAGTAACACAGTAACTTAGAGGTGCTGACAAAGACTTGGTATCAAAATATCCTGCTACGTGTTTGGTACATTGTCCTCCATTTTCACTCATTTTGACTACGTTATATCTCATTATTTTGATCTTTTCTCTTGATATTTTCTTCAATTCTTCCAACAAAAATTACATGTAGAGTCTTTGCCCTTTACACTATTTTCATAGCTTGTTTTGTACACCTTTTTTCTTTCTTAGACTATTTCCCATCTGTTTTGCAGTTGAAGTGAACTTGGAGCATTTCTTTTCTTCTTGTTATTTTGATGTGTCACTTTGGATCTCTTACTAAAATTTGTGAGGCTTAAGTGGGAATTGCCAAATCAGGAGCTTAGCTCTGGAAAATATTTTATATCCACTGAAAGACATTTCTCAACTCACTATTTTAAAATGTCTTTTTAATCTTAACTCGTGTTTAATTCTTTTTAACTGAAAATTTTGAATTTGTTTTGAAGTCATCACAGTTACTAAATTTCCTTTTCCTAATGTAGGGTTATCTTTATAGCTCAGCTACCCAACTGTATGGAGTTGAAATGAATGCAGACTTTTGCCAGTTGCAAGAAATTATGATTACAAAGTACGAGTTCATTGACAGAATAAAGGTAACTAAATATATGGTTTAGTTTATGTATTTTTAACCACTATGTACAAGGTATCTGGTTTGAGTGGCTGGTAAATCAGCATTCTGAGAAGTTTTTGCGTTTTCTTCTTTTGATCCTGAACAAAGGCTTTGCATTAGGAAAAAAAGATCTTATAGCATAGAGGAAGAGGGAAATTATCAAAATATGAATCACCTAGCCTTTTTTCTGACTGGACTTACCCATTGGCTCACACAAAACAGATATATCTTAGCTGATTTCTCCCAGTGAAATCAATGACATTGCCACTTGCTTCTGTGAAGCTGAGTGTATAAAGAATTTCTGTCACAAACATAAAAGTAAATGTCTGTGATTCACTTTTGTTAGCAGAAAAATGTTGGTAGGTTTTGCAAATTTGCATCTAAGGACACCTAAAGGACTTAAAATTATCTGTATTTCCTTTCACAGAATGTCCATGTATATGTACCTTCCACAAACAAAATGGGTTTCAAATAAAGTACTATCATTTTGGGAATCATTTCTCTAGTTTCATTATAGTAATGGCTACTAATATTTTAAAGAGGAAAAAAAATTTCCTTTCTGGACCATTCCCATTATTTTGTTACCAGCAAAAGTTAGTAAGTAGAATATGCAGAGTAGAATATTGGCTTTATGTTGTATGTATGTGTTCTTGAATAAAGTCACACAAACTGCTGAGTATAATAATTTCTTGGGTATTAAGGTAACCCAATTTTAAACTAGAAAGAAATAATAAACACAAAAATATTTAACCTAGGGTAAGCAGTATCATTGGGTTGCTCATTTCAGCTGCAGTTGCTGACAGTTTATCCATAACCTTTGGGTTTTGCGTATGTTTTGTGTTCATAACACTTTATGGTGATGAAACCGAAAGTACAGTTAGGAACTCTGTCAAGTTAATTCAGTGAAGCTGGAGATCTATCAGCATGCTTTTCAGCCCTGTATATTTTTTATTATAAGCTTTTATGTGTTTTCTTCACACCTTGTAATTCTGCTGAAGTATTCATTTTGGAGCATAAAGATAAGATAATAGGTTTTCAAAGCAGTGCCCGAGGACTTAGCTATTTGAGTCTCATTAAATGCTAATTTAGTCATGTGACTCCTGTTATCACACTGCTTTGAACATTTCAATCTTGGATTTTTATTTCACCCCCAAATGAATCCTCTCTAAGGTACATCTTAGCTTTAAAAATTGTGAGAATCCAGATGCCGGTCATAATTCATGACACAAGTTCAAAAAACTTTCTAGAGACTCTCCTTAAACAGTGATTGTTTTTTTCAAGATACTCTGAACTTTTATTAGAATATGTTCCTAAAGGATTGCAAAGTGAAATGGTTTCTTTAGTGGCTAAATCTCTGAGTCAACCTTGTGTTTCTTTGGTCAACACTTGGTTTGTTAAAGTACATAGAAAGTTGCTCAGCATCTTTTGCCATTTGAGGAAACAAATACTGGGAGGAAAGGAAACAGTTCAACAGATCTTAGGAAACTTGAGCCCTTAATTCAGAAATTGCCTGTAATCATGAAAGGCTTGGTGTGTATTCCATTGGGTGACAGGGCAGTTTTAAAATCAGTTGCTGCCTCCTCTGTTTTGCCAGCAGACAGCCAAGCAGATCAGAGAACTGGTTCAACTGAAACCAAACTCAGCAATATTGGGGTTTTTACTAGATCAGTACCTGGGTCTGGCTCATTACGCAGTCATACATGCTTATGTGGTCCCAAATTCCCCAGGAGGAATGAGGATGTTTTTGGGGAGAATGAGGGTACATAGGTCACTTTGGTCAGTAGGGTCACCTACTCTGTAAATTCAGAGTAATTTTAGGTCAAGTCTTAAGTATCATTCAAGTCAAGGAAACATCAACATAGGTTGAGAGTTTTCCAGTAGTTTAAGCATCTTTCTGAATTGTGGTTTAGAATATTAAGACTACCATTAGTATCCTATCTTGCGTGTGGGGTTGTTCTTCCCCAGGTGTAGGACCCTGCATTTGCCTTTGCTGAATTTCAGAATGTTCCTCTCTGCCCATCCCTCTGTGGTATGAGCCACACCTCCCAGCTTCCTGTCAGTGGACTTGCTGAGTTCTTCCCTTCATCCAAGTCATTCATGGCTAAGTTAAGCAATACTGGACCCAGTAGTGACCCTCGAGGGACACCAGTAGTGACAGGCCTCCAGCTAGACCCTGTGCCACTGTTTATGACCCTCTGGGATCTGCCATTCAGTTAATCCTCAATCCTCGCTGCTCACTCATCCAGCCCTCACACCTGAGTGTGCCTGTGAGGAGAAGCCCTGCTGAAGTCAAAGTACACAAAATCCACTGATCTCCCCTCATCCACCCAGGTGGTTGGTTCATCACAGAAATCAATCAGGTTGGTCAAGCATGATTTACCTTTAGTGAATCCATGCTGACTACTACTTATCCCTTCAAAAGATATTCCAATTTACATTTCTCATCAGATTTGGGATGCAGAATATAACAGCCTGAGTTGAAAAGGACCCACATGGATCATTGAGTCAGATTGATAGATTTCTCTGTCTTTAAGAGGCAATCAAACACATCAGAGTGTTAATGAGCATCCATATTTTTCTGTCTCACTTGTTTTGAAAAATGACATGATGTGCTAATATTCTTTTTGGTAGGTGAAGGTAGATGAAATCAAAACAGCTCCTCCTGTGCTGGCTGGAGAGGCAGTTGTTTGGTGCCTCCAGTGCTACCAAGCATCCTGCCTTTCCAGCATTCACAGTCCCAATATGCATTGTGAGAATTCAGCTGTCAAATCTGGGTCTGTAGCATCTTTTCTAGCTATAATCCTTCAGTAACCCACTGAACCTGGGAGATTCCTTTTAATGTCCTCAAAATAGCTTCAACTTGCTTAACTTCTTTCCTGAAATTACTGAACATTTGTGATAAAATATAGGAAAGTGAAATGTAACAGCCATCACATACATCATCTCCTCTTTTATGGCGCACAGTTCTAAACCAAAATTCAGATGTACTTTATTTTACTAAGCATAATGGATTATTTTAATTAAAAGAGTTAAATCTGATTTTGTTGTCTTTTTTTCATTTTTGAAGGGTTATTATGGTTGTGCATGTCAGTTTTATCTACTGTGAAGCCAGTGAAATACCTGGTTTTGTGACTGGTTCAAAAGCGTGGTAACAGGTGATGTATTAGGCTGACAGGCTTCATGACTTCTCAAAGGGTGTATTCATCTCTTAATTTATGCCTTGGGAAATTTTTCTCCTTCAGGTGGTTCATGCAGACATTTGTACTCAACCCTCACTTTTGCAGAAGGCTGATGTTGTTGTAATGAATAATGTCTTTGAATATTTTCTTGACAGACAGGAACAGGCCAGGTAAGCTCTGTGTCCAAACAAGTCACCTATTTGTTTGGCAATATGTGTGTAACCTCGTGAATTATGGAAAACCTTAAGGTTGTGCTTTTTGAAGGCACATACATAATTTATATAAGGAAATTGTTTCATACTGCCTGCTTTTAATTGTTATACTTAACTGCTAAGGTGTTCTGGCAGTTGTTTATTGTTAAACCCACTAAACACTGCTGCTTTGTTTACCCAAACCTTGGCTTGAATCCTTGCACTGATATGTTAAAATAGTATCTTGCTGCTAAAGAATCTGAAACGACTGTATCAGCATAAAGCTTAATCTTCAGAAGTAAGACAAGTCACTGGCTTGTGGATGTCAGAGCTTTAATATATACAGATCACAAAGCATGGTTGTGAATGATATTTCTAATAGATATTCGTAAGGATGTGGTAGAAAACAAACTTGTGGCTAAGGTTCTCTTTCAGGTACAAGACACAGATCAACTTTTGCTAATCCAGCAGCATCTCTTTAAATGTAAATAACTTGATCATCCAAAGTTTAGAATGAGCAGTCAGAAAGAAGCAGTACCTGTGTCTCTACTTAGTCCCAGCCAAGTCTGACATGCTGTACGAGCTTCAGCTAAGGCTTGCCCTGCTGCCCTGGATACCAGGTGATAATGCCAACCAGAGAGGCCCAAAGTGGATGGATGAAGGATAGTGGGGGTTTCAAAATGCCAGGAGATACGTTACCAGGCACATGACTGAGAATTCATTGGATTCTGTCATAACTTGGGGATAGTGGTTTAATGTTGCATTAGTAGCATGAAGACAAATGACATTTGAAGAATGCTGGAAATTAAATTCTTTTTTAGTCTGAATTGCCGTGCTGTGAGAAATGATCTTACTTGCAAAATCAAAAAAAAAAAAGAATGCTGAGGGCTATATTTAAGTACTCTGATTACTAATGTCTTAAGAGAAGTACTTTGTCACGACTGTACACGAAGTATGTATGTAAAGAGCAGCTTGTTGTGAAGCTTAATAAAGGACTGCACTTCAGGACTGGATTTTCTTCAAACCCAAAAATTTAAAGGGGTCAAATGTCAATGTTTAATCCTTGTTCAAAGTGAAAGTTTTTACAATACTAAACTATATGCATGTATGTATGAGGATTATAAAGTTAAAAAAATCTAACATTGTAAGACCATATATCCCTTGTGGTTTTAATACAAAGCTTGGTTTTATTCCTGCAAATACATTTGCTTAGATCTTAATAATGACTGATAAGCGTATATTGCAAGTCTTCAAGCTTAGTCTACCTCTGGCCAATAAACTGCAAGCGTTAGATTCATTGTATATCAAATATGGGTGATTTTTTCCCCATAAAAACTGGTCACCTACCTTTAAATATGTTTCAGAGCTTGGGAATTTATTGCTTGTAATGTAAGGAAAAGAGGGTCCTTATTAGTGACAGTTCCAAGTCTTGAGGAATCACTTTCAAAGCTCCAGGTAAGTTCTCTCAGCCTATTTTAGCTGGCACACTTTGTTACTTTCTGTCAAAGTGTCATTTCTGTAGTTGAAGTTAGCTGCTTGCCAGTATTCCTGTAAGCAAGGATATATAATTTTGTGCAGAGATTAAAAGGTGGAAGACTGGATTCTGTTTTGAGGCTGACCAACATCACATCTTCCTGTACTTTGTCCTCATGTGGAAAGGAAAATCCCAGTCTATATCACCAGGCTGCATGAACCATTGTATTAACATGTGTATTAGTATAGCAGGATGAGCTTTTGGAAGTACAGATAAGTGAGAGATGTTCTCCCACCTAGCCAAGTGACTATCATCAGGCATCTTGAATCAGTTACATAGCTTTAAATTGTAGTTGAAAGCAAACACAGCAATAGTGCATCTTTCAAAGCTGTTGAATGCTCTGTGCTGTTCCCTAAGCAGTAAGCACACCCGATGGGCCATGCTCTGTTCTCTGTCCATTCTGCCATCGGTCATTGGTGGATCATGTATGTGATTCTTAGTCAAATTATGTGGCCTAGCTTTAGTTAGGAAGCAAAACACTGATCAGACATGACAAGGTAATGTGTAAAGTGACTTGCTCACAACAGTAGTTAGTTTTAGAGAAATGGAATCACTTCTTGCCTGGATGCTGATGGGTGAAGGAGATCATCAGTGCCAAGAGCAGAAATGGTGTCATTTGAACTTTCTGTGGAGCAGGCTATAGTCACAGAGCAGCTGAGAAGCCCTTTGTAGCCTTAATACAGTGCTTCCTGAGTGTGAAAATAATACCTGTGATTCTTCCATGATACTGTTAGCTGCTCCCTCAGCACATCTGTCAGAATGTCGCCTTCTGATCAGGATACTTGAGGCTTATACAAATGCATAAAGAAAGGCAGTTGTAATATGCTAACAAAATATCTAGACTATTGACTGAGATAATTTTTAAAGTTACCTTTATTATCTCCTATTTGAGTTTAAATGGCTTTTCCAGAAATTAATCATTGTCATATAATTTGGAATGACTAATCTCTCATTATTATGTCTTGCTTTCTTAACTTGAAACTCCTTAACCTTGAAACTCCTGCTGTTTCTTAACATGGTGTTGATTTAAAGATCTGCTTTCGTTGTTTCAGACAGATATACAGCTCAGTGATTGGGTCGAAGAGGTGCAGCTAAACTATGATGTGTATATGGAAAAGGATGTTGACAGAGAAGCACTTGAACAGATACATTTATACAAGATCCTCTAGTACCTGAGAAAATTTACTAGTATCCTTATGAAATATATTTTGTGCCTAAAATGAATTTGGATTTCTTTGTGTGAATAAATCAGGTCAAAATTCATATTGTGATTAATTTGACTCATATATGTGGCTTTTAATGAAAAAGAGTATTTTGAAACAGGTTTTCTTATGGAGGTATTTTGTCTCAACACAGTAATTTGGCTTTTAACTAGGAGATATCCTCATGGTTTATATTTTGCAGAAATATTAAAAAGAGCATCTACATAGTAATGCTAAAAGAACTTTTGGTCAGTAGCACTGCCAGTGTTTGCTAAATATATCAAAACTAAGAATAGTGAATCCTTATTAATGTGAATGATAAGAATGCATTTAGCATAATGTAACATAAAAGCTGTAGTGCTATTTCATTTTTGTATAAACCATTTATTATTATCAGTAATAATATTTATTAACAGTATTATCTTTGGTGTTCCTCCTATGGAATTTGCAGATTTTCTTTCCAGGGTCTGCTTGATAACCAGATTATCTAGTGGCATATATTATGAGGGAGGAAAGTTCATCTATTTAGTTAGTTGTCCTTAAGGTGGGTATTAATATAAAATACTGAAGGACACTGAGGAGCCATGGAGAATTAATACAGCAAGTCCAGGATGATGGAACTCTTTTCCTGCACTTCTGCAATAGTAGGAAGTGTAATAAGGGGTTAAGAAGCTGAAAATTCTGAACAGGTGTCACAGCTTAGTAGAGACTTAGTGGTGGCGTAAAACAGTGGAAATTCATAACAGAGCCTCCTCAGGGAGAAAAGATCCACATACGCCCACCACATTTATATTTAGATTTTACATTCTAAGGATGTAAAGCTTTTAGTCAGCTGAAGAATGTTTCGGGTTTTAGCAAATATTAACAATTCCAAGTACAAAAACATTAACTTAAGGAGTTTTGGACTGAGTATGTTGTGAATTTAGAAGCATTGTTAAAAAGTTTTCTGCGCAACTTATGTCATTAGTGTAAATGGGAAAACATTAAATTGGATTTCAGTCTTCAAATGATGTACAGGTCAGTGATAATATGTGCTGTAAGCAAAAAGGATCAGTGGCCTTTAGGCACTCACCAACACAGTAAATAACTGTAGAAAGGATACTGTAGAAAGAGACTGTAGAAAGGATAGTGAGTTTTAAGTCTTACTTTCATGGCCTGTTAAGAGTGGAAGAGGATGTTTTAACTTGAGTGATACTGAACTGCTGCTTAAATACTATGTTGAATCTATTCTTCATGCATTTAAAAATGAAAAAAGAAGGAAAGCTTTTCTTAAAACATTTTATTTTATTGGTTACTTAGTTGTCTAGTGAGACAAGTGCCCCTAGAAAAGGAGCCTAGGAGAGGCTAAGCAATAGGGTGGAGGGGTAATTAATGCAAGGCTAATAGATCTAATAAGGAGAGAATAAAAATGAAGATAAGAAATGCAGGCACAGTTCAGAATGAGGAAATGAGCGCTGTAGTAATCAGTACAGTGGAAGCTGTGACTGAACTGGAGTGTATAAATAGGCTGCTATAAAAGGAAATCTGAATGGATCATGAAAAACTACTTCATAATCCTGCTACCATGTGAGAAGAAAACACCATGTTGGAATGTTTTTTACTTTTTCCAGAGGTCCTGCAAGATCTCACAAATCAATTGTCAGGACTTAGGGCTCATGATACTGGGTATGATCTGTGCCCTGCACCTTGTTTTGGTAATATGGGAACTACAACTTCCATCGTAGTTGTTTCCCCTCTTCATGCTGAGTCTTCAAATACTTTTTTCGGGTGTTGATCTCAGATTAAAAAAATTTCAATAGACTGGAGCAGATCACCGGCATATTTAATGACATCTGTATCCTCTGACTCTGAAAATAGCATGCACACATCTGGAGCTCATATGCAACCCAGGGTGCAAAAGGGAAGCTCCCTCTGTCTTTTTTAGACATTAGGAGAAACTCAAGAGGTGAGTTCAAGCTGCTGAAATGTGTGTTTTCCTCTCCTGCCCTTAATGGGTGCTCAGTTAAAACCCTCACATTGACATGTTCACTGAGAAGCAGTGGTAATTCAGTTCGGTTTTATTAAATTTATATTAAGATATACAACTCCTCTGTCCTTTTAGAAGCCTCTTCCTAACTTGACTTTATAGGGCCAGAGAGCATAGGGCCATTCTTAAGGATGTTATGAGCTGCCTAACTCACTGAAGAGCTAGAAACAACTAGTGTATGAGAGAAGGTAGTGATTGTCTCTTTTCCAGCCAGCCCCTTTCAGTCCTGTTACACATTTCCACACACAAGGGTAGCAAAGGTAAAGTGTGATGTGGTTTGCAAAACCTCATGTGAAAGGGGATTAATCAGTCTTTCCTGTTCAGAATACCTCAGACATCAGCTGAAATCTTCCCAAGAGTGTATGTATTGCCTCAGCTCAGGTTTTGCTTGTTCAGCTTGAGGAAGCTGCCAGAGTATATTCAGCACGTTGAGTCCTTGTTCTAGTCCTTGCTACTGCTGAATTGCATGGTATTTGGCCAGTGATTGAACTTTTCTCTTCCTTGGTGTCTACAGTGAAAATGAGAACAGCAAATCCAAAATCAGAGCAAGGTTGTGAATTAATTAAATATCAATTGCTTTGAAGATTGTCATATAAAAATGTTAAACAGCAGAGCTCTTCTTTGTAAAGTGACCTAATTCAGCAGACCTGGAAGGCAAAGATAATACCAGTACTTAGATACTTTTTGGCTCTTTCTTTCACCTGATGGCATTGAAAAGAAAGCACAGATTAACTATAGTATAGTGTTGAAAATGCATAAATAATTGTTTCCTAGTGCTCTCAGTTTTCACACTGCCCTTGCTCTTAGATGGCCCCTGGTGTTGGGAGAAAGGGAGAGGGAAGAATCTGGCACCCAGATTTTTGGGCCTGCGTGCAGGGCAGCGCTGTGACAGCTGCTGGAGATGTCATGGTGGCTGCCACAAGCTGCTCGCTGCCCCACACAGCTCTGGAGCTGCACAGCTGGTGTGTGCTGTGACTGCCTGTGAAACACAGTTCTGTATGGCCTGACGGAGGTCCCAGCTACAGCAGCAGTACACTGTGGTCATGAGCAACTTGTAAATCACAAAATTTCATTTTTGTAAGCCTGAATTAGAAAAAATTAATGAGGGAGATGCACATCTGCAGCACTTATAATCACCAGGAAAGCAGCTCTGCTATTTCCCAGTAGCATAACTTCCCATGCATGGTTTCTAAAGAAAGAAAGAGCTATCTGAAATTTGAACCCATCAAGAACTAGTAGAAGTAGTAGTGATAGTAATAGTAGTAAAAGAAGAAAAAAAAAAGACTGTATCAACTGTAGTAACACAAAAAATGACAACCTATAAGAATGATAGATTCACTTTGCAGAAAGGAAACATTACAAATATCTTTACTTGAGACTTTGTTTTCAAAAAATCACCAAATGCCTAGTGAGAACAGCCTGGCTCTCAAAGGTGTGTCATCTTCCATGTGCCTTTTTTCACAGTAAGAAATACTGGAAGGGGCTAATGACCCATGCTTGGGAAAACCTGACAGTGGAGCAAGCTTGAAAAAACCCAAATCCAGCTCCTTCATTCCTCACCCTCTGTATCCTGCTCTCTTTCCTAGGTTTCTCCTGTCTCTTGTCTCAGCTGTCTCTTCTCTTCCTGCTGCCAGTGGCAGGACCAGCCTGTGGTGCGGCAGAAGCTGTGCCTGAGTGTGGCTGCAGCCTGCACGCTTTCTCTGTTACTGGAAGACAATAATAGCAAATGTGACTGGTAACTTCAGCTGAGCAACTTCTAGGGTTTGCTGCAGGCTGGATGACAGAAACATTTTTAAGGGGCTGCTTTGTACTCTCCAGGAATTCCTGGTGGAAACTCCAGTGAAAAGAGCAGACTCTGCTCCGTCTCATCTCTGAGGGCTCACAACAGACTCACCCTCTGCCCACTCTGGGTAAAACAGGAGTTGACATGCACAATGTCAGTACTCTTTGCCAGCATTTTACCAAGTGGCCTCTCATATGCCCTTGGGCTGTCACAAGCCCTCTGCAGCAGAGGGGGTTATATTTGTAAAAATAAGTGGTAGAAGAAGGCAATGCTGCTTTTCCAACAAATGCATGTTAAATGCTCCTGGAAATGTCTATACTTCCACTCATTCATTATTTGAGAGCAGGTTAATGTGGCATAGTGTTTTGGGGAAGGAAGAGAGATGGAACATCATGATAAAGTGCATATGATCTTTAAATTCCTGTGCAGAAACTCAGTGCAGCTTGTATCTCTTTAAAAATTGACATGTTTGTGTCACCCTAGGGGTGAGTCTTTTCCAACTGGAACAAGGTAGCAGTATGCTTTAAGGGTTAGAACTGATCACCTCCAGAATCCCTTGTAGCTTGCAATGTAGGAGTTCTGTACATGAACACATGCTGGAGTCATTGCTCATCCAACAAAGAGATATTAAAACCCCAAACCCAGAAGTTCACTATTAGTTTCAAGTCTTTTGTACTAAGCATTTGCTTCCCCCTTTTTTTCTGCTGCATGACCTGTGTGATGTCCCAGCTCCTCCCACTCTAGTGGTACTACTTTACCTAGAGACTGTCTTGGGGAGTTTTGAATTCATGCTTCTCCAGAGACTCCTCTCCTAACACTTGGTGGGTGAGAAGGAGAGGAAGAAGTTTTTATTCTTCATCATGAGGCGCATCAGAGGTCCGGATTCTCCCGCCCCTCTCTCTATGAAAATGGCCATGAGGGCTTACTTTCCATCAGCTGGCTCAAGCCCCACCAAACACCTATGGAGCAGGTGGGGGAGAGGGGAGGTTCTGTGTTTTTGCTCAGCTGTGCTTCCCCAGGTTTGCCCAAGCAGGGAAGGCAGCCAGCCAAGACTGTCAGCCTGAGCTGGAAATAGCAAGGATGGGCAAAGTTGGCAAGAAATTCCATGCCAAAATTTGAAGTGCAGTAATTTACCAGAGTTCATAGTAGCCCCAACAGAAATCAGGCCCCAATTATCTGCAGTATTGTGTGAGCATATGTATTATGTATGTGTGTATATATATCCACCAACATAATGAGACTCTGCTTATCCTTGAGCATCAGCTATATACATAGACAAAGGTAGAAGAAAGGAAATAATACTTCCTATCTTCCAGATGGGGCATTGAATTTTGTGTGGTTATTGTGATTGTGTAAATGGGCTAATTGCACGCACATGGTCTGCTGTAGGATTGCTGAGTGCACTTTTTGTGGTCAGTATTTTTAGGGACTTAAGACTGGGAGCATGGAAATACATAGCTGTTAAAATATTTTTAAAGTATTTTTAAAATGACATTAAGAAGATAAATAATACACACTTTACTGGGGGGGAGTAAAGGAGGGAACCAGAACATCACTGACAGCTTCCTGGCAAAACAATTTAAGGCACTAGAATACAAGCACCAAGCTGACACACAGATAAACATTTTAAGGGCACTGGTGTGATGAAGAATTTGGGTGGAGCTGCCTGCTTCCAACTGCTTGAACAAAGAAACAAACAAAGGAAAAATTACTAATTTTAATAGTAAGTTAAACATAAAGTTAACAAAACATCAGGCTTAGCATCATAAAATGAGACTAAGCATGATGTTGCAGAAGAGCTTGCCAACTGACTAGGGTTGGATGCTGAGGAGCAGTATTCTCTACTAGAGATCACAGATGCCTACATGTTTTCTTTCAGTTCTAAGTAAGGTGTACATGCTGAGGATGTAAGTAAACAAGTACATCAGCTTTGTAATTTTGAAAGCATTTTGAATAGTAAATACATTTCAGTTAGGAGCTGTGGCAATTAGGGAAAGTGATTATTTGAGCTAGTAAGCTCAAGTAATCTTGAACTACTATGCTACATATATGCAGTAGGGATGTTGCTCTCAGAGATCTACACAGGAGCATCTTGGGCATTTCCACTGATTTTTTTCCCACTTGAGTGTTAGAAATACTGGACCAATGACTGGTAGGTCATTGTCAGCTCTCCATTCTTTGCCAGGGCAATAACCCAAAAGGCCATCAGCAAAAAAGTCCAAACCAAAGGCAGGCCATGAGGGGCTCACAGTAAGCCAGGCAATAGGGGATTGCCAAGCATTCAAGGATTTTATAGTCAAAACTACCCTACCACATGTGTGAATACAACATGTGATGTTGCAATACTGTGATTCTGTGTTTCTTGGTGCACTTGCTGAAATTAGTAAGGACCACCACTGTCTATGTAAAATCTCTGTGTCATAGACTGACTCTCTAGTATCATCAAGGTGTCACCCAAAAATTCTGAAGTGGCAGTACGATTTGCTTTGGAAGAATCCAAAATATGTACAGCTTTTGGCCTCCTTTTGGGAAGGGGCTGACTGTGGAGTACAGTACATGTTGTTGGCCTTTTTTTATTTTTAATGACTCATATTTTGGACCTTATTCCTGTTTGTCTTTCAATGCCAAACAGAACTTACTATTTAGGTCAAACTGCTGTTGTGGTACTAATAGAAGCAGACATCAGTTTTGTCGATGGATTTCACAGCTATGCATTTTGCAGAGTGAAGTTCCCTCTCTAGGCTACTTCTGACATTTAGCTGTGATGGTGTTAATACCAGCTTCTAGTGCTACCTCTGCTGTTTTACTTGCATACACTCAGCACACTCAGCTAGGGAATATAGCTGGGGAGCTACCTTTCAGCTATAGCTTTTTTTCATGCAGACTCTGAGTACAGCATCTTCTGCTCCCAGGTCCAGCTTTTGGGCCACTTCATGCTGCTGCTACTGCATGGTCCTGGCTCTTCCCTCTTCAGCATTTCCTGTCCACTGGTGTGATCCTGCCTCTTGGCCTGTCCATGGCTGCTGCGAACTTTGCTATGTTCTGCTTCTCTTAGAGGGCTGTTTTCCAACTCTGCTCCCCTGGCTCTTGCTTACTGCTTCCTGATGAGTGACAGCTTTGGAGAGGAGCCTCAGCTCATGCCCAGAGGTTTTTAGCCTGTGTTCTAGTCCATGCCTCGACTCAGATGCTGTTGTGTCTCTGCAGTGAGGCTTGCTGCACTGCTGCCCTGGAACCAGTGCCTCGGGCATGTATGGAAATGGGAGACCTGCTAACTTAGGTACCAGAAGGCTGGCACCAGCAAATGAGGTTGCTGCAAGCCTCTCATCCCTTCCCATCAAGTAACAGATTGACTTGAAGTATCTCTGCAGTACAAAGTCAACACAATTTAAACATCTTCAAGAGCCACCATGACCCATTAGATGGTCCTGAGCATGGGAATTGTTAGATAAAATTAAAGAGGGATGGGGCTGGTTTGGCTGCCTGCTGGTGTAACTCCGTGTGTGCAAGACTTCACTGAATTTCCGCCAGTTTTCATTATCTGAGTATTTACCTCTCCACTTTCAACCCTGAGCATCGAGACTTCTGAAGATGGATCTTTAAGCCAGTTTATGCACTGATGCTCAGACCCTGAGCTACAACCAAAGGGTTGAGAGAGAAAGTACGAAAATGGATTTAAGGTACCTTTGAATTTCTGCATTATCTGTATTACTTTGCTTGCTCTGATTAAATAATACTTTAACTTGCAGAATAGCCAAACATGAGCTGTCTAGTATCCCCAGGGTCTCTACTACCAGCCAATGTCTAGAAGGCTGAAAGTACATCTTAAGGCTACTATTTTCTTCCTTTCCATCCTCTGATTTTTCTGCAGGTAAGACGAACCCTAAAACTACTTGGCTTTTGTTCACTTTCTGAGAGGGTTTTGCTAACAGGAACAGCATGACTGAGCACAGCCTGATAATTAGGTCTGGTTTTACTTACATAGATAACAAGACGGTTTCTGTGAAATTTCCTAATCCCTTTCAAACTGATCCTCTTTTACAGTAATGTATGATATAAAATCCAACACTGCATTAATTTTTTTTCTTCTTGTTTCTGACTCTTCTTTTTGTGTTTGATTTTGTTCAGTCAGGTTTTCTTTCCTGGTGAACTGTTTCACCCAAACTTTGCACGCAAAACAGTTGATGCCACCCTGAAACTCTTGCAACAGAAGGGTGTTCTCACCACTTACTGCTTTGAGCTGATAGTCGTGCTCTGAATTAAAAGAGGTTAGTTGTAGCACCCACATTTAATCATAAATCGTGCATATGGTTTAGCTCTCAAAGATAATAAGGATGAGTATTTTGTAGCTGGAAAGAGGTATTTCACTGACACTTTGAAGCAGACCATTCAACCCAGAGCTAATGGCTTTTCAGTAATAAGGATTTTATTTATTTTATTTTAGTGTCTTGTAGCTACAATGTTAAGATTTGGGATTATTCCTTCATCCTTCCTGCAAGTGGCTGCAAAGGGCATGGAGGGAATGGAGAAGACAGAGCTGGTCAGAAACTAATTCTGTTCCCTCCCCATGTAGGCCTTAATAGTAATGAAGGACTTTGGCAGAGAGGAGAGCAGACAAACATCCTGTACCTGTGGATGATGTCCCTGCTCACAGCATAAGGTAACTGTCAGAGATATCTAGGCTCCAAAACAAGTTTTTCCAGCACATGGGAATGGGCTCACCTTACTGCTGTGATCACAGCACAGGAGAAACAAGGTGCAAACCTCTCAGCATCACCAGAGCAGCCTGGTGACTGGTGGGAAAAGCAGTCATACACTGCTCGGTGCCCCAGAGAGGAGGTAAAGCCTCCAGACTCAATAATGACCTGAGCCTGGTGCTAACCCCTGTTTAGCACTGCACCACAGCTGAGCCTTTTCCATCACTCACAGCCCTAAGCAGCCATCTGTCTGTTGCTGCAGCCATTGGTTTGCTTAGTCAGTGAGGACTTGTCACCATAAATTCGCACTTTGCTTCTTGCATGACCTGGACTGTTTTCTCTCCCCTGCCTTGCAGAACCATCCCATCTCTCCCAGTCATGTTTCCTTTACTCTTCCCTACAATGATTTCAGAAATGTACAGGAGCTGTCCAATTACATCACCCCTTGGTGAGAGAAGTTGGAGTACAGAGGTCAATAGACTGGCATCTCTTTCTGCCCAAACTGGTTTGCCTGGATGCTAGTTCCCAACCAGTCTTCCTGTGAGGTGGGAAAGAGGCAAGGCAAGAAGGAAAAGTAGGAGAAATCAGGAGCAGGAGGCCTTGTTCTGAAAGAACTGGGAGAAGATTGCTCCAGGCAAGGAGTCTTTGTATCTGTCCCTGGGAGCTGGGGTGGTGTACAGCTGATGGACAGCCTTTCCCTTCTCTGTGTGCTCCCCATTCCCAGGACAGTTTTAGGACACTGGGCATCCAGTGAAGAAGAAGAGGTGAATTAGGGGGAAGAGGGAGAAAGAAGGCAGTGGAGGACTGGCAGCATCTAATGAGTGTGTAGCATGGGATAGCAGCTAGCACTCCTCCTTCCATGGGGAACAGCCCTCTATAAAGTCCTAGTTTTCCACTGCTAAGCTCATTGGCCAGAGAAGATCCTAAGCTAGAAGAGACATGAGAAACACTGAGTGCACCTGTTAACCTGTGTTTTTCACAGAAAGCCTTTCCAGACTGGCTGTCAAGGAGGCTCTTTCCCATCTCCACTGCACTCAGACCCTGGTCTTCGGAGGAGCTCTCCCTGCAAAGCCAAGGCTCCACCTAACACTTTTAACCACCCCTACCAGTGTTTTTTTCAGAAGCCATATTTATTACAATATATACATTAGATACAGATTGCTTAATTTGCATAGGTGCCAGACACAGAGATGCACAAAATTTTTGGGCCCCGACGTAAAGGGTGTGAGTGTTGCAAGAAGGAGGAGACAGGGCTCTTGTTTGTGTTCCTGTGAGGATTGCTGCTGGCAGGGCAAAGTGGGTTTAACTGGAAACCAAGGTTTCAGATCAAAGCTGTGAAAGGGCTTTAAAACACATTCTGCTCTCCTCCTGCACTGCACCAGCACTCTTATTCTTTGCTCTAAGCAAAAACTTTGACTGTGGTCAAATTATTATGCGTGTGAAGAAGGTGCCACACAAAGCAGCTGCAGCAGGTTTTGGCAAATCACCTAAGTGTGAAACATCCTGGTGGAACCTTGTCAGGTTTAGCAGTGATGGTTACACATTGTCTGCCTCCCATCTCTCCCACCTCATTGCCAGGGTCCTTGTACTAGTGGCCAAATCAGGAGCTTGCTGCCTCAGCCTGCACAGGCCACCGGCCAGACCCTGCGGAGAAATTGCCCTTATCAGCATCTGCTCTTGTTTCCCCTGCTGCTGGGACAGACGGCACTGGGAGAGGGCACAGCAGGCATGGGGGAGGTAAAGTGTTACAGATTGCTGCTGTTCAGTTTGGCAGAGCCCATCTGTCAGGACCTTTAAAATGCATTCAGTCCCAAGATGGAGGTTTCCAGTACAGATCAAGCGGCTTTAGTTTGATGCTGCTAAGTAGGATCTGCTCATAATGAACCAAAAACTTGGATAGGCTCCTCTGCCAAATCTAGTCAAGCAGTTCAGTGCGTTAGCACAACCAGCTTGCTACTCTTCCCTGCAGCATGGAACAAAATGGGTAACACACCTCATCCATTCCTGTTCACAGCCCAGGGTTTTGTCTTAAGCCAATAATATTGGTGGGCTTGTGCAAAACCACTAAGCTGTAAATGAGAATATACCTCACAAATTCCCCAATCCTGCTCTGCTACCTGGCAAAAGAGATTAATATTTTCTGACTATGGTACCTCAAGAAGGGGAGATCTGTTGAAGTTTTGCCAAGCTTTTGTACTTGAATGAGAGGATCTGTGTAGAGTTTAAGATGTCTTAATTTGTACACATTTTAGCTGATTCATCTTGAGTTTTCTAAGTGGAGACATGGCAGAAATTTGCTAAAAAGCTAGTTGAAATTTTGCCTGTTGGCAAAAGGCCAACTATGAGTAATTAGAGTGAAGGCACCTGTTGACAAGTGAGGTTACTTAAACCATCTTTGATTTCATCACTTGTCTTTGGTAAGCAGAAGGCTCATCATTGGAAATTCTGCTGTCTGAGGATGACAGCAGATTGGGGATGTGGTTACCTGCCTTTTCCTTACTCCACTCTGAACACTCCCTCTCAGAGGCTGAGTGGGATGGCCAGAAAATAGGGAGGATGTGGTTTCTGAATTCTGAATCATGACAGTTTTCCCCCAATACTCCTCTCTGTAGTAATTAAAAAATTCCAGCCTGGTAATTAGATTGTAGTTGGTCTCAGGCTCTGTGGGCCTTGACACTAGCTTCTTAAATTTCAGTTAGTCTGGACTAACCAGATTAATCAAATTAAATTTTTTAATTAAAAGTTCTCCTAAACTGATACTCAATTGGAGGCCAAGCTGAGGAACAGCATTTTAGAAGTAATTCTGTTACTTCTAGTTCAGTTTGCATTTTTTTCTGAGGAACTCTTAAGTCCCACACTAATTCTTTTTGCAAAACCTTGTAGCAGAGTCAGATTCAGGCTGCACACTGGAAATAGATAATATGAGTGAAAATATTCCATCAATTTGATCTTTGCTATTTCACCCTGTGTTTGAATAGATGACCTTAGGAGATCCCTTCCAGCCCTATTTTTTCCACTCCTCATAATACCTATGGGAACATGATCACTGAAAAGAGGTGGATGCCTCTTGCTTGAAAAGACTTATTTCTCACTGGTAAACCAGTTAAA
Source organism: Anthoscopus minutus (assembly GCA_013399455.1). Lineage (NCBI taxonomy): Eukaryota > Metazoa > Chordata > Aves > Passeriformes > Paridae > Anthoscopus > Anthoscopus minutus. The sequence continues at coordinate 246,476 of VWYI01047911.1, forward strand.
TGCATGTGTAGTAAGAATAAATCAACCAAACCCAACTAACCAAAGAAAACACAACCCCCCTAAAACTTTGTGAGGGCTTCAAAACCTTAAATGTGTACCTCAGAATAGCTGAACTCTATTTCTTTATTTTAGACAGTAAAGATATGATTAATATTTTTTCTCAGATCAGGCTAGAGCACTTGGAAGGGAAATCTGGTACTTCTGTCAGTTTTTACCTGAGTCCTTCCTGGCTAGGTGTTTCAGCTGGTACTTGGGTCACTTCTCTCTTGCATCTGGGTAACAGCAAGTGAACAAAGCCTCAAGTGATTAGCAGTGATTCCTGCAGGACCCCAGGAGGTGGCTTTTAGAGATCTCAGCAGACTTCAGTTCTGCCTGGTGACAGGATTATCTTGATCCCTGATCAGGATTATTTTGGTCCCCAAAACAGGGATGCAGTGCATCCCACAGATATTCCCCATGGGAACTTGTGCTTACAGCCTGAAGTTCTGCTGTGCTAAGCACCAACTCTGGTAGTATGAACACGGTTAGAGATTGGTGTAGTACCTGCCTTCTCTGTAGTTTAACACCAAACTGAAATTCATTCATACATTCAAGCTTCACTTGATTTAATGATCACCTCTTCTAGTTTTTTCTCAAGTTAGCTGTCACTTATAAACCTGTTACTGCTGTGATATTAACCTTTTTCGTGACTACTGTTCAGCTTATCTCTGAAATTCATCTTCAGGCTTTGGACCACTCTTACCCTGAAAGCTGAACAATACTAAAATGCAGCAATCTGACCATCACTGTACATCATAAACTGCCTATACCTTATGGAAAAATCTGACAGATGCCTTACTTAGAAATGCTTTGGTTTAGGTATGTCATTCTATTTTGTTTCTTTAATACGTTTCTATGAAAACAGAGTCATGGTTTAGAATTTAATCTTCTCTGTATTCCCGACTTCAGTCATAACCTCTATCCACATCAAAATTATCTGGGACATAATCTTTACAGCATACACGAGGTTTGAAAGAGATCTTTTCATCTTTTTTTCTGTAAAGATCTGAAACCTAAGCAGAAAAATAATCAAAGTTTTCTCATCCTTTTAAATTATTCTTAGTGTGAATTGATTTTGTGGTATTGATTCTAGGAATGCTGTCTGTAAGCAGTTATATTTCGTGCAATATATTAAATAGTAAAAACAATTGAGTGTATGCATTTATAAAAAATATAATAATTCTTTTATACATAAAAAACATGCCCCTATGTACACAGATATAATCATAGAAATTCAGTCAATCAGTGTAGCTGCTGGTTACATTAGTGCATTTCTATTTTTTTGTATTTCTATTCTATGTTCTCACTAGAAAAGATGATAATGACCTTGCAGTTGTCTTTTTCAGTGTAGAACAGCATATACGTTTGAAACGTAATAGGAAAAAACACCCCATGAATTTCCATGCATAGCTGAAAAGCAGAGTAAGAAAATTGGTGAAAGATGCATTGCAGCAACACCCAGAATAAACTAGGTAGCACTTTATACATAAAAATACATATTTACTACAGGAAGGAGGATTTAAATTCAGTGCCAGAATGCCATCACCTACCTTAGATGAAATAATGCCTTATCTTATTTTGGTTTTAAGGCACTTGCATTTAAGCTATTAAAAAAATAATCCCAAAATAACCAATCTTTCCCTGGAAATTTGCTGCTTTGTCCTTCCTTCAAAAGGATTCAGGAAATGGTAGATGTATACATACTTCAAGTCAAAGTCCAGAGCTTGATTAATAGACTACCTGACCTTTCCTGGGCAGACACAGCAGGGAGGGCTGGAGAGGGCCAGTGCAGAGAAGGGCTGCACAGCTCCTCGGGGCTCTCCCTACTTGGGGCAAGAACTGCATTTATGCACAATTATTTCTGATTTGCGCATTTCCACGCTTTTATGAGTTGTCTGCTATTGCTTAAGGGTTCACCTACATGCAGGTTTTGGGATTCATTTACCTGTAGATCAGTTTAGAAAGAGGTAGCTATATGGGTATAAGCTATAGTGCTAAAAGCACTGTTAGCCTAGTTTAACTCTGTTCATCCTAGCAGGGCAGGAAGTCACTTTATTTATATTCTTAAGTTAAAACATTATAAAAACTTTACAAAAAATTAAATCATTCCTGAGAGAAAAGAGATCAGGTGAATGAGCTATAGTACAAAAGCTGGTTAGAATACTTTAGTGTTTATAGTGCTGATGTGGAATCTGCATTGTAACTTAAAATTAAATTAATAAATCTTTCCATATATTTTAGTTGTGATTATTTTGTCTTCAGCTCCCTTGTAAATGTGTGGCTGCTTAACAATAATTAAACTTCACCTTATGAAATGCATTCATCTAAGACGGTTTCTTAGAAATCTTAGCTTCCCATGAACTGCTTTAGTCCACTTGATATTGCAGGTTGGGACTCATCTGCCTCACCACAGTAAGGAGAACAATTTAAGTAATTTCACTTGAGGTCTTGGTTAGTATTTTTTGCCACCATGAAATGATCTAAGAATTAAAGGATAACAGGAAATTCCCTCAAATCACATTTTCAAAAGCATTTTCGAAAAGTGACTATGTTAGTAGACTTTATTGTCACCAGAAAGCCTCTGGTAATCTTACAAAGCATCTGCAATGAATAATCTTCCCCTCCCCCATCTTTATTTGTTGCCAGAAACAGCTTATAAATGCTTAGTTGAAGATGGTGCCAAATTTTGCTTTTAGGCACACTTGTAAATAGAAAATATTTCCACTGATTTTGGTAGAATTATTCCAGATTTACACAGACACAAGTGAAAGCCAAATTTTGCCTGGGTCTTCCTTCATGAGTGCCACTTGGTGCCTGACCAGCTCCAGAACTGCTGCCTCTGGTGTCAGTGGAAGGCAAGTGCTTCAGCTGAGTCTGCCCATAATTTGACAAATTATTATAAACAGATTCGAACAAATATTTCTTTACAAAACAAACTGGTCAGCAGTCTCCAGGCTTTATTTTCCTGATGCATTTTACAGGAAATAATATCAAGTTAGCTATTATGAAACTACCCCCTCCTCACACACACATAATTGCTTCCAGCTTGCTGATTATTACCCTTTCCTTAACTGATAGAGTGAGAAGAGAAATAAAAATATCTCCATACAGTAGGCCAAATCCTCATCTGGTATAAATCGACATAGCTCCATCAAAGTCAATAAAACCATCTTGATTTACACCAGTCAAGAAGCTGATGCACTATAATTTTTTTACTTGCTTTTAAAAATAAAACCTTATGTGATTGTGTAACCAACATTGCAACAGAAACCAGCATTTTCTTTTGTGAAGTTTAACGTGCCCTCTCTTTGACTTTCAAATATTTTCACTTTGATAGTCCTTCTATAGCTTTTTTTCCCTTTCCTTCTGGCAGACTGCTCCTACTACCCTTGTGTCAAACTGTACAAACTGGACTGAAAGATAATCACACACAAAATAATAATTTCAGAGTAGTGAAAGACAAAGAATGAAATGCTACCACTAGTCTTTCACCCAAAAGAGGGAAGAGGACTAAGCTAAGCACAAGATAAAAAAAAATTCTAACATTCTCTCTGATCACCATTCTCCAATTAATGAAAGTATATTAACAGCACTAAGAAATTAGTAATTCTTACTCAGGAATTACAGTACTGTAAACTACTATTATAGATTAAGTTTCTTAAATAATCTTAAAAATAATACAATGAGACTTATTACAAGGTTTACTAAAGCTGATAGAAACTACGTACTTTCTGGACAAACATTTGTAAAGTCTTTTTTTGGTGTTCTCTGGGGGCTGTGAAACACATGGTGATTTTTTTAGGAATACTCTTTGTCTCTTGTACACTTTTCAAAAGCACAGTGAGCTGTTCACAGCAAATCTTTTACATCCATTTCAGGGTGTTCTAAGCATTTCAGTGCAGGGTATTGTCAAATAAAGGTCTGGTCTTTCCCAAAACCTTCATTTTTTGGGTGGGTTGTTTTGATTGATGTGTATGTTCAGAAATTCATGATAATTTCAATAGCATCTTGAAAAATTGGAATGATTTCCTTGTTAATGCTGACATAGTTTTGTACTAGTTCATCAACAACTTCTAAGGAAATGTACATTTATTAATTCTTGGTGTCAGCAGCCCCTAACAGCATGCTGATAGTTTTATTAAAGTTAATGATGATATTTTCAGGATTGCAGCCTTAATTGTCAATAACTTTTTTGAATACTGTAAAAAATTTTAAATGTAATAAAAAATGCATTAGTATGAATTTCTAAACATTTTCATTCAAAATGCAGTCAAGATTAAGCTTGCTTTTAAATACATACTCCATTGCTTTGAATAACATCTTGAAAATCATTCAATGATGTCTGGAATTCAGTTGCAAAAGACTCAATTGGAATTCAGTCACACATTCTAGTCTCTGTTTTAATACATTCTTTTTGATTCATAGAACAGTCTGAAACACATTCAGAACTGACTGAAAAAGTTTTTAAGTAAGACTTGAAAATGTGCATATCATATTTGGTGGATATCACTATGCTACTTAGTTTGGAAAAGCTTGCTTATCTCCATTACACTGTGAGCCCTTTAGCTTTGGGATTCTGCTTTCTCTGAAACCATCACTTTAGACTGCAGCCTTTATTTTGTGATGAGGTTTTTCCACCTGGTCAAATGAATGAGATGCTGAAGCAGAAAAATGAAACCAGGTCCTTTATTACCGCTCTGTTTCCATGGCAAAGTATGACTTGAAAACATGATCCCTGTAGAAGATGGTAGTTCCCCAAGTAACCAATAGGCTAGTATTTATAGGCAGGCACTCTCCAGATCTGTGCAGAGGAAATTAAAAAACAGAAAGTGATAAACACTTTCCATTCAGTTTCCATTGAAAGGGTGGCCCTGTCTGTAAAGAAGGGTGGTGGTAGATCTTGCCAGACAATTCTGTCACTTGATGGGTAGGCCAGCCTTCCATAACATGGGCAAGGAGTATCAAGGCCTGCTGGGGACAAACAAAAGTTGTTCAAAAAGTCAGATCTTGTCCTTCCTGGCACTGATGCAGACAAACACATCGCTACAAAATGACGACGATGAATCAAAAAGATTTTACTTAGCTAGAAAGTGCAGTCCCACTGCTGATCAGGCACTGATCAGGGCCACTGATCAGCTTGCAGACTCAGGACATTTCTGGGGTTGCAGGAGGTTGGCATTCAAGCTGCCAGTTCAATAACCCAGAGCAGTCAAGAGGCTGCTCTCTACAAAGCTGGTCCTGTTTCCTATAAATCAGTGGAGCAGTAGTCTCATGCCAATATGGACACTTACAAGGCTGCAGTTTTTCCTAGAAAAATCGCAGCTGTTCTTTGTGGAAGTTGAGTCAGCTGATATTGAGATGGATAATCTGGATGCTCTATGCACAGGCCATTTGCCAGCAGGTTGGAGACCAGAGACCTGGTGGGTGTGGTGCCCCATTCTGGGGAGACAGGCTTCAGCTCTGATTGCTGAAAATTTGTCAAAGCAGGGTGCTTCCAATTACATGCTTCAAGCTCAGAACTTGTTTCAGCAAATGCAAATGTAACCAGTTCCAACTCAAGGTTCTTTCCTCTAAGCATAAATCACATGTGAAATAAGTGACAGGTGACATCTTAGACTGCTTTTATTTTATACACTACAGCAAAACTTTTATTTTATTCCAAAGTGTAGCAACAAAGACAGAAAAAGAACACAGCACTGTCTTGCCTTAAGCATGCTGAAGCTTTGCGGCATCTTTAGACTGGATTCTTGGCTTTGGAGACTAGAGAAACCAGAAAGTGTACTGGAAGTGAAGTCAAAACAGCTTGTTACCCAACCTGCTTTCTCCACAAAGTATTGAAATATTAAGAACTCAGGCAAATAACGCTTGGATACAACTCTGTTTGTGTTGAGTTCCATTTGTTTGTCTGAAGCCAAACTGGGTGAATAATTTTGCATTCTTTATCTTAGCAGTGAATTGTGTGGTTCTGAAATTTGAGTAAGATAAGATCACAAGCAAGTAAAAGCATGTGTAGGCTGAAAAATCAATATGTTTCAAAGTAACAGTTGAGAAACAAATTATTTCTGTACTAATAGGCTGAAAACTAGGTTTAGAGATTCTGCTAGGGCTGATAGTATTTCTAACTGTAAAGCAGTACTAAAAGAAATTTGAGCTGCCTCCATAGTTAGATGTTAATCATGCCGTCACCTAGAAATAAGGTGGTCAGAAGACTGAAAATGGTAACTGTAACATTAGGGGTTTTTTAAGCTTCTCAGTTTTTGCATACTAATTAGATCTTGACAACTGTAGTTCTCTTTAATTACTCATGCTGAGGTCTGCTCTTTCCGTTTATCCTGAAATTTTCTAATATTTTTCTTTAGTTATTCAGTATAGTTACTCTCTTGCTAAGATGTTCCTGTTTTTCAGATCAAGGCTCAAGGTCATTGTCACCAAAGAGTGACAGAATTCCTGGTAACTTATCAGATCTATACCATGCCTAACATCAGAAAGCCATTAACAACTAGCTGATACCAGCCCAAGTCTGTCCTATGAGTGATGATACATCTTAAAAATAGTTTCTGGTAAATGAAATCTACATTTCTGTACTTAATTGTCACTTTCTAGGAATCACTCTTTTGGTAATCTTTACACTTTGCTGAAACAAAGCACTCATTGCCCATGAGAAACACCTGAATAAGCCATACCTAATACACGATTTAAGAATAATCAAAGGCAATAAGTGAAAACTGTCAGCTAGCAGCAATATAAAGGATCCCTTTGCCATCAGAATCTGCCTTTTCCAACCCCTGCTTCATCTGGAGCATTTTAAATGGTGTAGAATTCAAACACCTGACTGTTCAAAAATAATCCTCAGAACTTCCAGTCTCTGTGTCTGGTATGTGATTCACTAGGACAGAACTAAACATCACCTGTTTATATTTCCATCTATATGCTGAAGTCTCCTGAGTGCTGACTTTGTCTACAAGCAAGCCATACATGTACTGTAAACATCTGTGTATTTAAAACACAGAATTCCTCAAATTCTCAGCAGATGAATGACTTTTTAAAAAGGCTACACATGCAATAGCAGTCTCATCCTCTTTGAAGGTATTTGTTTGGTCAACAGCATTCTTTAGAGAAAAGCTATGTTGCCAGGAAAAAGGACAGGTTGTTGAGCTATGAGGCTGTGGAATGATTGCGGTAGGGAGGACTCAGCAGCAACAAGTAGGACTGTAAACTAAGATGGGTGTCAATTCAGTGCTTTGATGAAGCCAGAATGACTCAAGTGGCATGCTGAAGCACACCACACAGAGTCTTATCTGCTTAGTTCTACATAAATGTATTAAAATTTAAAAAAAGAAAAAAAAACACTCAGAAATCAGCAGAGCTACATCTTTCCAGTGTGAATCATACTAAAAGAGCCATCTTAAGATGGAGTTTGCACTAGAGGCCCCAACATGTGAGAAGCTCCCAGTCCAGACTCTTTGATTTTTATGATATGAGGGAGAACTGCTGATTAAGGGGGCTGTGTAACTTACAAAATTTAAATCCTCACAAGACGTTAAATGGCTGAGGAAAGAGTAGAAATGAAAGAAGGCTGACCTATTTTTTAACCTATTTAACAATGACTGTAAATAGTCCTATCTACATGCCCCTGAAGTTCCAAATTTATTTTCTTGGAAGTTTTTCAACAGCTATGAAATCACTTGTTACTTGCCAATTACAGTGTAACTTAGAAGAATTGATGACCACAGACATTCTAGAAGAAAAGCTGGCCACTGAATATACGTATTTAAAGAGATAATTATGACTGGATGGTGAAGAGCAGAAGTTGGAAGGGGTCAGGGCTGGAAGCAAAGTTAAGGCCAGAGACAGCAAGTGGGACTGGTGCATACAGAACACACATGTGTTGTGTGAAAGTGAAAACTCTTGTAGTATTGCTAGGAGCCTCACACATACTGTGAAAAGCCACTGTCATTTCCAAGGGAGTGGGATTTCTAATCTGGAGAAGCCAGAATGAAATGTCAAATCTTACCAAATTGGGCAATTTATTTTAGAATGCTGCCTGCTGTTGTTCCAGGAAGATTTGTGGTGTTGTGAATTGATCCTATCACTTACAGGTTAGTAATTTCTAACTTTGTCTTTCCAGCACATTGACAGCTGTTAACTCCATGACTGGGATCCTTCTGGACCAGTGACTGGAACTTGTTTAGATTCCAGAACTGGTATCCCAGCCCTTCTGAGTTCCCAGTGGTCCTCCAAATTCCTCTTGCTTTTTTAATCCAAGCCAGAATTCACTCTCAATGTTTACAGCAGCAGCCATCCACAGCTACATACCCTGGGAGAAGAGAATGCACTCCTGGGGAGAGGCTGTGGAGTAGAGATAGGAGGAGGTAGCCTGTGGAAGGGAGAAGGGAGCCAGCACTGGGAAGAGCAGGAGTCTTACACTGCAGGCCTGTTGCCCAAGCCATTCAAAGGTTAGTTCTGTTGTAACAAGCCCATTACCTACCTGATGGTAACACCATTTAGCCTGTGCCATTGATACCTTTGTTGGACCTTGAGATATAATCCAATGAAATCCATCATGAAGTCCATACAATCAAATTGATGGCTTAAGAGCTGTATTCAAAACAAAAAACACAACATGGCATTAACAAGATCCAAATGGAATTCATACAGTAATACAGACATGGTCTTTATTTTTTCTACAAAGTTTAATGTGGGCCTGGTTTGAAATGTACTACAATATGCATTACTTGTTATGAATAAGGAAACCACTTATGACAGAGTACCCAATGGCATCTGCCATTACAAGTGACTTAAAAGCATTCTTAAATCCTATAAATATCCCAAGGAATTGTGACTTCTTTCTCCCACGAAAACTTTTTATAACATCAGAGCAAGCTAACTTTTGATGTACACTACTGCTGTAAAGCTGGATGTGACAGTTCAATGCCAAACTGTGTTTCTGATTGATAGGGATACAGTTAAAGTAACATTAACAATTGATTTTTCTTCATGATCTAAACTGTAATGGAACTATAAGTTCTAGGCAACTGTAACAAGTTCAGAGATATAATAAAAAACAAAATAAAAACCAAGCTGAAAAGGGTGACCTTAACAGAAATGTTACAAATCTGTTATTTAATCGGGTGGTAAAAGGCAAGGTGAAGTTCACCTTGTACAGAAAACATTTATACACCACTTTCTTTGCAAAGTGTCAGAATAGAGAATCATCTGAATCATCTGGTGCATTCATTTTGCTTATCTTTTTCTGAGACAAGGTTCACATAAAGGAAGGAATGGAATATATAAGGGTAAGGAAATGGAGCAAATTAGAAGGTGAATGTTGAAATGATGAAAAGAGTAATTCCAAACAGGTACCTGTTCTTTCTTTGACCCAGGGTTTCATGCACCTGCAGAAAAAGAGGACAGAATGTGATCATTTACACCAGTGAAGCAGCTTTAAACAAGTTGAAATTAGCATCTTTCTCGGGTGTCCTTGATTTGTCCCCTTCTCAGTCAAACCTAGAAAGAGACAAGCCTGAGTCTGGAGAACATTAACCATCATTTCATTCTGCTAAGCGAGCCATACAAGTTTATGGTGTCTCTAGATAAGGGATTTTATGTGTTACCTACTACACTTTAAATTACTATAATCCTATCCCTGCACTGTTCAGGCTGCTTACTGTACTGGCAACCAAACAGGTTTAGTTCGAGGGTGTGAAGTTCTCTTTTTCTCATAACTGGAATCACCTATCTCTTAGATGCACATTGAGTGTTCCTCCCACTAAACATCTGATTGTCAGAAAAGGAAAAATAACATTTTCTTCCTGGCTAAGAAGCTGTTATTGGAAAGTTTAAATTAATATGTCTATCAGGAGGATAATAGGGCAGTATGAACTCTATCCCTTCATTTCAAGTCTTTTAGAAGAAACAGATGGTAAGAAATTTCTTCTTCTGAGACCCTGTGCTTGGCCCTCAGGTCCATTCAGTGCCCCAAATGACTTTCTTTTCTTTCTTCTTCCTTGTCACGGAGAGTAAGACCCAGTCAGCCCCAGGATTTGTTGCTAGTTATAAAAGGGCAAAGATTGTACATCACTCTAGGCAACAAGAACACAAAACCAAAATTTCCATCCTCTTGCTCTAGGCAACTGCTAGACAGGGGGTTGGAGTTTTTCTTCTGTTTTGTTTTGGGGCTGGTGGGTGTTTTGCTCCTAGAGGCAGTGGTTTTGCTCTTAATTCATTCGTGGCAGCCTGGGAAAATCACATGTACTGCCTGGACTACTTGCTCAGGCCTTCAGCAGTGGTTCAACCCCTTGCTTTGGAGAGCTGCTACCTCTATATTTTGAGAGCAACCACCGTACCAAGACACAAAGCTCAGAGCAGACTCCTGTTATCTTGAAAGAAGAGACAGTAGAACAGCCAGATGTATAAATCAAGGAGATGACTGTCAACAGATTAAAACTTTTTGATGTTGATTATTAACAGTTTTCAATGTTGTAAAATGTTGACTCCTTTTTATTACTCCACAAATTGTCATTACTTCCTCATCAGACAGAAGCTTGAGAGCATGTTTGTGTAAAACAAGCAACAGGAATTCTTAAATGGTACCTTGGATGATTCACTAAAGACCAAGGAAAAGCAAACATGCCCAAACCCTATCAGCTGACATTAAATAGTTTCTCAATGCTTATTCTAGCCTATCTCCAAAGATGGAGAATTAAAAAAAAAAAGAGGATAGAGGAAGAAAGAAAGATAGGACAAACATTTTGTTTAATTATCTTGGAATTTGTTTTGTTGTTTAAAGAATTAATCAGCTGTTCCTAGCCCAGGGGCAGCATTATAGAGGCAGAGATACACCACCGAGCAGGTCCATGCTTCCCATACCTTTTGTTTCTTTGTCTGTGTTCTGGGAGTCAGAGTTCAGAAGTAGGGAAGTGTGCACTGTCTCAGCAGGCCTATGCCTGGCAGAGCTGTTTCTGGAGAAGTGAAAATACTTATGGCTGGGGCAGTTAAGCTGGCTCTAGACCTGTTTTGAACTATTGGAACAGTGCCAAGGACCTGGCTCAACTGATAGATTCTGTTTTCAAGTTGCATAAGCACAAATAACCTGCAAGACTTGATTATTTTTTTTTTACAGTGGTGAAGTTCAGATAGGATTATTTAAATAGCACCTACAATGGAACCCATATAAGCACCTTTTATTTTGCCTTAATCACCTTCCTGGGTGCTGCATCCTTGTATGCTGGCCTTTGGGTTCTGATCTCACAGCTGCTCCAGTGTTTTGACATAGTGAGTGCCACTGAATTTTTAAAGACTCTGCTCATATTCCTTCAGAAAAATTGCAGATCTTACTCATCCATATTATTTTTATTAGGAAAAAATCGTCAAGTTTTATAATGAATATAAGGGTAATTTTAGAATATTGAACTTCTGTGGGTAGCATTCCATCCTTCTGAATACTTTTTCATCTTATTTTGGACTCTCCATTCAATTTCTTCAGAAGTTCAAACACACTAACAAGCTTTTCCCCTTGCAGACATCTTGAAAAGGCTTTAGAACATACTCATCTAGGGGAAAAGAATTATCTCTTAAAATACATAGTTAATGATTGTCAAAGGAATTAATATATTTCACTTAAGTGTAAAAGAAATGCCATGCAAGTCAGCTGACAGAGATGAATTTTTGTCTTTACTACTACTGTAGGAGGGAAGCATACTAGAATACATATTTCAGATACTTCAAGGTAAATCTCCTTTTGGTGGGAGAAGCATATACTTCCACCAGTCATCTGATACAGAATTAAGCAAAGTTCCTATACAATCAAAATCCAGACACAAGGAAAAACTAGTCTACACACAAAGCTTTCACTGGATCATCTAGACCCCTTTCTACTGCTACTTAACTAAATATCTTTAAAACTCTGTGTTAATGTGCTAATGTAGTGTTTACACCTTGTTTCTCAATGTGTCCACCTGACAGTTCACAGCACAGCCACTAAACTGATGCCAAAATAACTCTAGTTAAACTAGTTCATGGTCTGGTCTGCATGTAAAGCTTAGTACATCTAAGAGTAGAATTTAGGAGTAGAATGTGTTTAAAGAAAAATCAGGTAAGTTCTGTTCTGCATTCCTTAACACTGTGAAACCATAACAATTTACAGGAGCTTTTATCATTCCCTAAATCCTTATGAACTGATAGTTTACAAAATAAAGAGAGAGAAGGGACAGACTTAATTTTAGAACAAAGGATGGTCACAGGCACAAGGTCCATACGCCATTGAAATATGAATCACTAGTAGATTCATTCTGGTTTAACTGAAGAAACAAAGTCCAAATTATTCCCAGGAGCATTTTGTTGTTTGACCCCCACTGGAACTGATTACATTTTATGACTCTCAGCAGAAGGACCTCTTAATTTCCGTGAGGTTTTATATATACCATGCACCGATGCTAGCACTGGACAAGATCCGGCTGGTGCAGGAGGAACAGCACAGCTTACAGTGCTGAACCCAGTGCTGTTTCTTACACTGCTGGCTAAAAGGGTGGCCAAACCCAGCGCCCATAACCCACAGGCTTCAAAGCTTTTCCCTGGCTTGGAGCCGAGAGACACTTCCTACCCCATCTGGCAAAGGCCTAAAAGGTGGGGAGGGCCGTGGGCGTCCCTGGAGCAGGTGGTGACCTGCTCCATGGTGTTCCGGCAGCGCACGACCGCCGTGCAGGGGCCAGCAGCAGCCCCAGCGCTGCCCAGGCTCCCGAGGCGCCATTGGAGCCATGCCGGCCGCGCGTGCGGAGCAGGCTGAGGCAATGGACTGCCCATGGCAGCCGCAGCGCCGGGCCTACCTCCTCAGGCAGCCAGCCTGGGCAATGGTGGCTTCCAGCCCCTGCACACCCCTGCAAGATGCTCAGGTGAGCCCTCAGGTGAGGGCTGTCCCTACTCCTCAGCCTGCTCTGGTCAAGCTTTAACTATCTTTCTTATCCAGAGGAGAGCAGGCAGCTGCTCCACTTGTGACAAGGCCAACCCTAATGGACAGCTGTGAGGGTCTTCCCCACTATGGCTGCCATGGCCCACTACAGCCCCCCATATGGATATCATGGCCCACTACAGACCCCTGTCACCAAACTGCTCATGGTTTAGGCAAAAAATGTGTAGTTCCCAAGAGTATTTTTCTTCCAGATCCCACTGTTCGTGCCAAAATCCATCTAAATCCCACTGACAGGCCAGCCTGCAAAGTGGTGCCCACCAGAATGGCAACATCAGCCTACCAGAAACAAATTAACAGCAGTGAATAAAACTCCTCTGGCAGCATTTCCTCATTCACACAGTTGGACTGAGCTTTTCCAGACAAAGAGCAATGCTTCTCTTTGGTTCTGCAAAGCTGTTTGGAAGGTCACCACCTTTCGTAACCAGATTTTACATGAATGTTAAGAAGAATCCATATGTGTTGGACTCAGAGATGGGCTGTGGTGAAACTCATTGAGAATCTCATCGGCACAGACATGAGCTGTGTTTCCTGGCATACCTTTCCCTTTCCTCCTCCTGATTTTTTGACAAAATGTCCTCCTGCCAAGAAGATTATTTTAGACAGTGTGAAAGAATTATTATTGGGGGCGGGGGGGGAGGAAGTGTTTTATTTCAACTTGTGTCAGCTGCTAAACATTATCCAAGCATGTGCGCATGCAATATGCACAAGTATTAGATAATGCTGAGGTTGTAACTCCTTTTGCTGCTAAACTCGCAGTTGCACAACAGGCAAGAAATGGAGAATTGAGGTCATGCATATGCCTTGCGTGGTTAAAGACCTATCTATGAAGCAGGAAATTCTCTCACTGAACTTTGCTTTTGTCACAGAGGCACAACAGATCCACTCACAAACATTAGAAAATAAAAATCAAGGCAATTCAGGGAAGTAATAGGAAGGCATGGGCATTTTTAAACTTGATTTGATCTTTTAAACCTTCCTTCTTGGTACTGACTTTAGTGGAGATACATACTGGGATAAGGTGTAAAAGAAATACCTTGCAAATTTTCTCCTTTTTCTCATTATCAGCTGCATTTATTTCACTGTACCTCAAATGAGTCAATGGTTCGGACTGTAACTGAAAGCTGTTTTTAAGGAGGGGGTCTTATCCATTGTATCCAATAAGGACTAGGCAGAGCTATAGATGACTTTCTTTTTGCACTAAAGGAAGTTCGCAGTTAAAAGTAACTTTCTGATTTCTGGGGGTCACACACTGGTTGGTATGCTGGTTTAAATGCTCCTGTCTTTGTAAATCTGGGTTTACATGCAATGTTTTACAACATCCTGTAATTATAACAAGGATGCAAACTTTTAAAATGTACTTTAGGCTGAGATATTTATATCAATTCAACCTTAAACATGGGTACATTTAGAGATATATAATGGCACATTGAATCACTAGAAAGTGTTCTTACAGAAAAATAAACTATGTGGATATAAGCATTTTTGCAACTTTATATCTGTGTGCACGCTGTAGTCTCTAAGTTCCATGTGTGAAGGTTGTCTTAGGATTGCCCTTGCCTTTGCTTTTTGTCTAAGAACTTCTTGGATGAGTGGAAATTACAACAGAAATAACTGTTGGTTCTTAATTCATAAGTTTCTGAAACTAGCAATTTAATTCTATCAATTGTGCACTAAATTGATGCTGGTAACAAAAAGGTTTACATTTTCCTCCTTGCTATGAATGCTTAACAACTGTATGGTAACAATCCAAATAAGTCTTCAGCTGTCCTAAGTTCTCCAAAGAGAGCCGGACTAAAGTATGCACTGGATTTACCACCTTTGTGGTTTGTTTCCTTTAGTACTGCTCTACATGCATGCTTTATATAAAACAAACATATTTACAAGTGCCCGACTTTTAAGAAATGTAGAAATTCTGTCAGTATCTCACTTTTCCTTGGGTATGAGGCCCCAGCATGGCTATGTGGTGTCCACCTAAAACATGTTTTCCCCTGGATTGCTGGGAGAAGGGAGAATGATCATTTGAGCTTGAGCCTGAGGAGCTCTCCTTTCAGAGGGTTTCCCTAGAGTACAGCATTCACCTAAGGACTAATCTGTGGCTGTGATGTAGTATGGTTGGTTCCCCTCCAGATACAGGACTCAGCAGGCTTGGAGCACCCTGTAAAAGCATGAAATCAAAACTGAATCTTGCTTTGTACGCAGAGCAAGCTGCCAGTTTACTCCAGCCCTCGTCTACCTTGGCTGAAGCAGTCTGAGCATGAGCAGAAGCATCGCGGTGGGGCTGTTGCACCTTACACACCATGACTCACTCATGTGTTGTCAAGTGGAGAGACATCCAGAGTCTTTATTATCCAGCTACTCTCTCCTTCCAATTCTGCTCTTATCTGGGATCTACCATCAGAAGAGTGCCTGGATAGTTAACCTCTTCACCTTACCTTTTGAGCTCTTCTGTTAGAGATGAGTATCAGGACAGAAGAAAATACGGTGGAGGCCAAAGGAGTCTCATATTAAAGGTATATCGTCAGACTACTGGTCACAGTTGTGAATCATCACATTTGTCAAATGAATGACTCAAAGAAAATCCAGCACGGTCTGTATTTGATTGAGCAGATGTATATGCTTCAGATTGACTCATTACTGTAAACTCTGACAAAATAACCCAGATTAGCTACTGGGCCAACTTCTCTTCATGTGCTCCTCAACAGAAATTGCACTTTATGGGATCAGTATTAGTGACAAAACACCCCACAAAAACCAAAACCAACCAACCAACCAACGAAGTTGGGACTGTGTAGTCATATAATAAAATCATAAAGCAACATCCTTGAAATTATTTGTTCTACTCATCAACTAGACAGAGAGGTGTTCAATGTAAGCAATTCAAATAAGATGAATGCAAACTTAGTAAATGGTCGGTTAGTATTATGCAGCTTGAGAGTTTCCAATCTTAAATTTGACTGTACAAAGAATATCTTAATGATACAGATCTAGGCTTCAAGCAGGCTGATGCAGGATATTTAAGTCTATTGTAAATTGCCATACATTGCTCCAGTAGTGACAATGTGCATATGTAGCAAATATTAGCAAATCTACCCAATATTCATTCATTCATTCAAAATCCTTAATTAGCCGTCATTCTAAATAATAGCAATAGAAATTCAACATATTTTAGTGTAAGAAAATTACAGTAGTGTAAATACTCTGCATCCTGTGCACTACAACTGTAAGAGAGAAAATGCACTAGCAAACCTCTCAGAGTTTAAGCTGGTTTCAGAGACATTATTAGGAAATGAGTAGTGGTTTCACAACATCATTTTATCATTTTGTAACCAGGTTAGAGGCCAATCGTACACGGTAATTGCTGTAAAGTAGATAAGGTCAGAGTTCTTCCCCACTAGTACAACGTTATCAGCTTAAATACCTTTAATGGTATTTTCTGAGGAAGAAAAAATAGGATATGATTAAACTTTAAAGGAACGTATCTCTTCATTTCTAGAGCTGCACCGATATTAAACATGCAATAGCCATTAAAAGCAGTGAAAACCATATGTCTAAATCCTATTAAACTGTGAAAAAAAATTAAGAACGTGGAATGCCTTTCCACAGAATGAATCCAATGATATAAGAAACATCCCAGTGCTCCCCGAGGGCTTTGTTGAGGGATGGGCTTTGCTGTACTGGGTGTTCTCTAAGCTCAACAAGAGCCAAAGCATACTCTGGACACGACTTACTGCCCTCTATGATAGCAACAGACCCAACAATTGTGCCTGCATTTGCAACTGTGGAATGCCTGTCTTAAGGTTATTAAGAAACTACCAAAATTGTGACCATACAAAAAATTCACTGTCAACAAGGTTTGATTCTCTACCTTTATTTGTGACTCATGAAAGCAACAAAGTAATGAATGCATCTAGCAGCTTCCGAAAAGAAACCTCCTGTTCTTGTGATTAAAGTACTTTAAAAGCATGTTGAAATATAACCGTACCAGAATGAAAGAAAGATTAAATGTGTTGTGAAAAATCATGTTTACTTCTTCCGTGGTTTCTTTTTTTGACTGAAGAATGTTATTTAGAAGTGAGTATGTTATTAAACACTGAACATAGTTCTTTACAGCCAGTAAAAGACAATAGACCAAATGTTACTGTTAACCGCAGCTGGAGTGGATTGATAAAACTAGCACATTGTCTTTGCTCACATAGTTTAAAGTCTAAATAAAGATATATGATCAAAAGAGTGAATTGACTCAGCAAGGTGACAGGCAAAGGGCAAAAGGTGAAAAAAAACTGCATCAGTAAGTTATAAAATGCTTAACTGATTAAATATTCTGCTGGGTGCCCTAAGCTTTAAAAAAGTGATTTATGGTTAATGTTTACATTTACATTGCAGAAATAAAGGATTTTCAAAATAGCATTTGGAACAGAAAGGGATGACACTAGTCCCCCAAAATCTACTCAGTGCATTAAAATGAGTCAATGCTTTTATATATGCTATACTTCTCCCTTTATATATGATCCAGTAAACTGGGGAAAAGGTAGGCATCACTGGTATCATGTCATTTGACAGAACAACTCAGCAATCTATCATTTACACATTTTCATATTTATCTTTTCAACCAAATGTTTTTAACAGAAATTAGAATTGAGAACCTAGCATACCATTCAAGGTCCAAGAATGTTCTTTATGAAGAAATAAAATTATTTTTTTCTCTAACTTCAGCAAAACCTTGAGGGAACAAAATGGCAACTTTGGGGAAAAAATAAAAAGAACAAAAAAGCAAGAGAGTGAGTGGCTAAACACATTGCAGAAAATACTCTCCCAGTTGCATGATAATACAGGTAAAATTGAGTAAAAATTCTCTTTTTGCACTGTTCCAAGTATATGATTTGGACACATATCAGTTATTCCAAAATAAATTTAAGTGTTATTTTAAAGTGAAAATCCTTTAGTAAAATATTGCATGTGCTCTACTTTTTCCAGAATAACAACAATCATATATGGAATTGTTTTGTAATGGACATAGTTGGATAAAAATTTTGGAGCATCTTTGTGTAAAGCAGGTATTTTAAAGAGGAGAAGAAATAGGATAAGGAAGTGGATCTGGAAGGATCCAGTGAAAAGAAATATAAAATTTTCCAGTTGTGGGGAGCTTTGAAGGAGCAGCTAGGCAAGAGTGGGGGAGGCTACCCTAAGCCTGGGTTGATTTTTTCCCCAGGAAATTGTTCTACCCTTGTAAAGCATAGAGAGACTAAGTGTTTTGCAAGATTTTATGTACCAAATACAACAATTTTTAAAGTTCTGTGAATGAGAGCTGCAATCTCCCTGACTAAGGAACTAGGTTTAATATACCTATTAGAGTATAAGTCATCTTCTAAAAAGACAGCAGTTTCATTTTTGCTGTTTTGTGGTAAAATCCACATCAACAACCCCACTGAATGTTACCAATCATCCCATTCTTGCACCTTGAATTAAAACTACTTTCAGTAATTTGTAAAAAGTCACAAATTATTGTAAAGATTACACATAGTGTTAAAATAAAATAAATATTCCTGTGTAAGGAAAGTAAGCTTTTTCTCATGCTTCAGAATTATTTTATGTTCATTTCTCAATGCTCACTTAGTAGAAATTTAGCTGGTGTCATAAATCTTGTTCTAGGTCCTGCTGACCTTATTGGAAGAAGAACCAGAGCCTGGATTTGTGGATTTTAAAGAACATAGGTGAAAACTAAATGAACTGCTCCTTTCTGTCCTAAGAACATGAACACATAGTGCAACCCTATTACTCAGTAAGGATCTGTTAACTGGAAAATCACCGAGGGAATAATGAGGGGGGAAGAACACAAGGAGGAGGAAAAGGTGAGAAGAAAAGAGAAAGAGGGCAAAAGAGCACAGAGAGGAAAAGGGAATTTGCTTTTGATGTCACAGTTCTATCAGCTCATGCATTTTTCATTATACCAACTAGTGCTAAAATAATGCTATGCTGACAATATAAGCATGAAAAAAGCAGCCAAGTTCCCAAACGTCATGATACTGGCTTAAAAATAATAAGATTTACAAAAATTTGAAATGCAAAGCTTTTCCTTCTCTTCTGAATTGTAAGCCTTTTGGGGCTGCATATCCCAGTATTTCTCTCAAACTTGAGATTTAAGATTGGAATGTAATTATTTTTAAGGTTACCTGAGGTTCCAATTTAACTGCATCTGCTGAAGAGCTTAAGACAAAGCTAAGTGTTGCAAAATCGCTGGAACCCTAAGAGCTGACAACACTAAATGTCGTAAGCATGGTGTACTACACAATTTTGAGGCAAAGCAGACTAAAAATTACCAGATGTTAGATACAACTGCATTAATTCAAGTAGCATTTGTGCCCTTTGCTAGAAAGAAATTAAAAACTGAAAGGGAAGCCACCTGGTAAATGAAAGTAAACTGTTAGGACTAAGGAGTTAACTTGGTTTGCAGTTCAAGCTTTGTAAACTTAATTTGAGGAAGTGAACATTAACATTTCCCAGTGCTTTTGGTTAAAACTTGATCTCTTTAAAATAATTAATGGATTGTATGTACACATTCTTTTAGCCACACATGCTACAGCAGTGCCGATTTCTGCCTTTTCTTGCAGAAAAGTAAACCATGCACAGGTGCAGGAAACAGAACAGGACCTTTATTTGCACGAAAGGCATTTTCAGTTATTGAATTATTTAGGATCAGCTTTCAGATATTAATCACATCCACAGTTCTAAGGACTTTCTACCGTTATTCTGTAAATTTCTATATAAACACTGCACTTAGTTGTGATAAATTATAATGGATGTGGACTTTCTGCGGTTTTTGTCTTCCAACCTGGCTAGAACTCTTAGGAACACAATTAATTTAAAACTCCAGTTTTAATTATTAATGACACTGTAAATACATTAGTGTTAAAAAAAAAGGTCGTGAAAAATGAATACACTAATGAAGCCATTTAATGACATTTTCGGTGAACTGGAAGGAAAAGCAATGTTAGGGGGCCCACGTAAAACCCTCATGCTCATCTTAATTATCTACAATCGCACTTTCTGCAAAATAGAGCCGTACGCCCCCGCACGCGCCGACAGCACTACGGCTCGGGGGCTGTAACAGAGAGCACCGTGCCCGGCCCTGCACTGTCAAACGCCGAGATCTGCTGGGGACCTGCCTCGCAGGAGACGCGCCAGGGCCCCTGCTCTCCGGGCAGGTACGAAGGGCAGCGCGGGGGGCGGCTGCGGGGCCGAGCGGAGGTCTCGCCGAGGCCGGCGGTCTCACAGCTGCTCGGCGGCCCCTCGGCACGGGCTGCTGACGCCGCTGGCGGAGGCGCGGACGCGCAGCACCACACGCCGCAGGCTCGGCCGCCCCGCCGAGCCGTGA
>VWYI01047911.1:267563-297167 GCA_013399455.1 Anthoscopus minutus
GAGGAAGGTGCCGCCGTTGGTCCGCGCGCAGTCCCAGGCAGGCAACGGCGTGTCGGGCACACAAAAGGCTCCGCCGAGCCGCTGCCGCCGCTCTCGCTCGCTCCTGCCACGGGTCTCCCGGGAGGAGGGACACGCCAGGCCCGCTCCCTCCTCCCCGGGTTGGTGGGTGCCGCTGCCTCGCTTAATCTCTACGTGGTTTTTTTTGTTTGTTTTGGGGTTTTTTATTTTTTATTTTTCACCCGACTCCCTGTAGCTGACCCTGGGGCAGGAAGAGAGCCGGGAGCGGGGCGATGCCGCTGCTGCACCGAAAGCCCTTCGTGAGGGTGAAGCCCCCCGCCGATCTCCGGCCGGACGAGCGTGTTTTCTACTGCAGGGTCACTAACGAGATCTTCAGGAACTACGAGTAAGATACAGCCCCGGGTCGGTGTCCGCGTCCCTATATCCGTCCTGCACTCCCCCGCCGACCCCCCCGCGCTCTGGCGGCGGCGGGCAGGGAGCGCCTGGCGCCCGCAACGACTCTGACACCTGGGCGGGCAGGGAGGGAGGAAAGGGGATTCCCCGGATCGCTGCGGGGAGCCTTGCCGGGGGGCGTAAGGGGGAACCGCGGCTGGCGCCGAGCCTGTGCCCTCGCGAGGGGGATGGGGGAATAGAGGGAGGATCTCTTGCCCGGGGCAGGGGGAATCCTTGCCCCTCCTCGGCGGGGGTACCCCGCAGCCCCCTTCACCCATGGGGAAGGAAGACAGGCTCCTTCCCCCCTCTTTCTTTCGCTCATTCCGCGGTGTCGCACATACTCCCGCCAGGGAAGTGAAAGTTGTGCATGTGGGAGGCGGCGGGCGGCAACGAGCGTCTGCCGGGCTCGGGCTCTCCCTCCCGTCCGCCCCCGCCGGCAGCCGCGTGTCGGCGGCGTACGGTGCTAGGCCGCCCCGCAGAAGGGGCCGCGCCGGGCCCACGTTCAGCTAGCGCAGCGGGGCCGCTCGCCCGCCCGCCCAGCATGTGCCTGTCGCCCTATTGTTGTGGTGACGGCCGGGCGGGGGGCAGCGGCTGCCGAGCCCGCCGGGCTCCCCCGGGCTGGGCTCCCCGGCCGGCTCCCGCCGCTGTTAACCCCTTGCTGCTGGCCCTCGCTGGGCCGCCCAGGGCCGCGCTGGCTCCGCCTCCGCGGGGAGCCGCCGGCTGATCTAGTTGGAAATGGCCGGCGGGGGAGCGCGGCGCGGGCGCGGGGTCGCTGCACCTGTCCGCGGGGTAGGGGTCCCGCCGCCGGAGCCCTCCCGTGCAGGCCGGGCGGGCGGCACAGCAGGGGGTTTAAACCCAGTTTGAAACCCACGAGCGCACCTGTCCCCTTAGGTTTTTTTTTCTAGGGAGGCTTTTATCGCTCTTCCCATCCTTTTTTTTTCTTTTTCTTCTTTTTTTTTTTTTTCCTTTTACGCGTGTGCAAAGCTGAACAGGATTGGTGAAATTTCCATTAACGGTTGAAGGCGGATGGCACGGGTAGTCCCGAACTTGCAGCCACTCCACCGCTTGTAAGAACAATGGACAGAAAACATTTAGCAAGACGTTTTGCAAAAGCCGATAAATTACGGGTTTTCACCACCGGTCTGATCCAGTACCATCCCCACCTACAAAAGGCCCTCGCATCCAAACTATAATTTTTTAAAGATGTGCAGACTAACGAGGTGAAATCTAAAATTATTTTAATTTGCAACATATGAAATAAAAACACACTTAAATCTTTTTCATGTTTAGACTTGTTTTTGTTGCTCAAATACACTTACTAAAATTTTAAAGAACCTGGTTTAGGTAACTTTGAAGGGTAATGCCTTACTGTTCTCTAACTATATAGTCTAGGGGTGCTGAATATGTTGCTGGGAGTTCTGTAAGGAGTATTTTCTTTATATGGCATATAAAAACCTTACAAGGGAGAGGGGACAGCCTCCTATTTCTGCAGGAATTAAGTCCCTCTTTCCTAGCTTCTGATAATTTGAAGCTGCTTTTCTGGTTACAATTATGATCACATCATTAGATGACTCTAATGTATTTGCTGACACTGCAGGGAAATACGTTTCCGGTACATAAAGTTTTACTAAAATTTCAGTATTAAAAGTATCCTTCTAAGATTTCTGTTCCCCAAATGTTTGGTGACTATTTCAAGTATTCTGACAGACTTTATTTATACTGCAGAGGTGTTGTCATTAAGAAGTATGAAAGACCAAATTCCTTACTTAACCAAAGTTCACAAATTAAGGGGTAAATTTAGATGTGTTCGCACAGGCGATCCCTAGAAATGTCAGTAGGTGGTTAACTGAGAGGTCAGGCCTTAGAATGTGGTATTTGGGAAGGCTGCAGAAAACTCTGCTATGCTTGTTTTTTGTGTATGGGTGTGTGTGTTTTTTGGTAATGTGTTTGTTTTTGTTTCTGTTTTCTGGCTCTTTTTGTTAGGTTGGGTAAAATTGGTGCATTGGATTGGAAAATGTACTTTCTTTACTTAGCAAAGTGTTCTGGCACAGATAGGTAGTAAGTTTATGTTACTATTAGTTGTGGCATGATCTGAGGGAGAACATAAAGTTGGTCATCTTTTAGACAGTTTTAAAGATGCTGATCCTTGTCTCCCCTGGTTGCTGATTGATAATGTCTTCTGAAAACAACAGTACTTACTTTGCTTAAGCAAGGGCAATTAGATTAATAGGGATAGGGAGGACTCACTTCTTTAAAATTGTATTAGCTGTTCCTGAAAAAAGGCCGTTGCCTAAATTGAGCTCTGAATCTGCTTTTTGAGGGGTGAATTTAAAAGTTACAGGGTCCAACTAGATCAAGAGGGCTGTACAGATATGTATGATAATCTGAATTCACCCTCTACATCAATTATATGAATGCTTTTAACTAGTACAAACAGTTAAGACTCAAGTTGGTTTTGTGTTTGTTTTTTGTTTGGTGGGTTTTTTGGCAGAGCAAAACTCAGTGTTGAAAAGCTGCTTTCATGCCTGTGTCAGCTTTAGTGGAGTTGATTAGAAATCATACATTACTATTACGCTTTTCTATATAAGAAATGGTTATACGAATATGAGAAGAATTTGGCAAGACTAGTATTTTGTAAAGTGACTTTCCCGTTAAGAATGTATTTCCTCTTTAATCTGAAATACAATCATACAATTTTGTAACCCTTTCAAAAGGAGGGGGGCAGTTATTTTTATTCCTAGTAACAGAAACCAGGAGGGCTGCTGTTCTTCCTGCTTGGTTATATTCCTGGTTAGAGGGACAGACCAACAAGGAGAGTCTGGAATCATTGTAGGAAAATCAAGTACTGATGTGCATGAGGTATATGGAATGCATGAAAAACATACTGAACCAGTAGGATGTTACTACCAGCGTTTGACACCTTGTCTATGGAAGTTAATAGCTGATTGCATCTAATAGATGTCCAGAGAAAGCTACTATTGAAATGTGGCAAGTCTTGTGTATGAAGACAGTTTGAAAAAGACAGTGATGAGTCGCATAGATGCAGGATAGGCATGTTTCTCATTCTAGAACATGAGAGGGGGAGGAACAGCAGTTTCTCTTCATCTTCAAAGCTTAATGAAACTTCTTTTCAGGTTGGCCTGTGGAGTTATTGGTTACAGTCAAATAGAGATCTTTCAAAAGTTTTTCTAAGTGTCTAGTTAAATTAGGTGAATTTTCCTGTTTTCTTGGAGGGAAACTCATCACTTTAAATGTATACCTTAATGCATAATTAACCTACAAATACTAAGGAATAAATGTACTATCATGGGTTTTTTGTGTTTGTTTGGGTTTTTTTGTTTTGTTTTGTGCATTATTTGTAATACATATTCTTGAGTACTTCTGGAGACCAAGCGTATAAGACGTTCTGATCCAGAATGGCAGAGTTGGTCTTCTCTGATTACCCTCCTGTGGTACACTAAATTACTTGTTTTTACATTTGCTAAGAAAATGAGTGGAAGTAAATGTTTGCAATAAATGCTCTTGAAGCATGCTAAAGACATAGTAGATCTTAAAATCAAGAGGAGTGTCTGGTTAGTTCAAGCAAAAGAGAGCCATAATTTCTCAGCTGATTTTCATATCCATTGCAAATGCAGTCAGCACAGAGATTGTAAGTAATTTATTTCTTGCTTCTGTCAATGAACTGCCTTCTATCAAATACCTACTGAGTAGTGGTATGAAACTACTACTCAGTGATTTGCTGATAATTTTACAGTTAGCCTTAGCTTGCATAGAAAACTAACTAATTAAATGAAAAGAGGCATCCAGCTGAGAAGTTGGTGTTAATTACAACTACAAAGACAAATTAGTTTTTAGTCCATGCTCCAGGAGTAGTTGAGCTGATGTGGACATCACCAGGGTGCTGCAGTCGCATTTAACTTCTCAAACGCAGATGGGACCGTGCAAATGAACTTTGTGGATATGTTTTGTATGAACTTCTTCCTCCATGTTGGCAAGAGTAACTGAGATCTTGAACCAGCAAGGAAGCCTCAGAAACCGTAATACCTTAGATAAAGACATAGGAAAAGCTGTGATGTAGCAGCTGATGCTCTTGCAGTTGTGAAGTTAATTTGAATGCAGAATATGATCCAAGGGCATTGTTACCCTTCAAATAAAGGGAAAGAGTGTCGCTGCTGCTGCCATTCCCTTGGTTTGGTAGCTGTCGTGTCTGCTCTTCGTCAAACGTTTTGTGATAACTGATGTGCACTGGAGAGAGGGACAGAAAGAGTATATTTACTCATTTTTCTTTGATTTTGTTTTCTCTCAAACCAAGTTAAAGTGAGATACTTAAAACACTGCAGTGAAACTCTGTTAACAGACTAAGCCACAGATGGTTTTGATGCATTATAGGTAAAGATAGCTAAGTAATGCTTTCAAAATTGAATGTAGGGGTTTTTTTCACACTGTTTTTTGTCTTCCCTGTAAATTCACAGGGGAAAAAATCCACACAAAACAAAAGAGGAAATGAGGGAGAATGAAACTAGATACACAAAATGTGCTCGTATGCAAATAGAACGTATTTTCTTTAAATATGTTTCTGTTAAAGTAATCTTAGCATTCTGTACTTGTAATAATAATGTATTAGGAATTTTTAGAGAGAAGTTTGTTGATTTGGGTTTTTAAATTTTTTTTTTAGTTGTTTTTAAATTTTTTTTCTTCTTCTAAGTTCAATGCTACTGCTTTAAATAGCATGACTGCCCTGTGTCCCCTCACAAAGAATAACAGCAGCTCTTAAAGGGACAATGTCAGTATGAACCTCTGTCTCTCACTTGCTCTGATACCTCCTTGACTTTTTTTTCACTTTACTTTCATAATTTTAAACAAATTATATTCTAGTACATTTTTTAATATGTCTTTAGAGTGTTTTTCTATTTCCTGGCTAAAGATAATTATCAAGAGCCTCTCTGGTAAGTGAGACACAAAAATATATGTAGAAACACAGCTGATGAAGATTTAAGTAAATGTTACTTTATCCACTGAATATCCATCCATAAAAATTACTTAGTCTAATACAAAAATATTGAAATGTAGGGCAGGACAAGAC
Source organism: Anthoscopus minutus (assembly GCA_013399455.1). Lineage (NCBI taxonomy): Eukaryota > Metazoa > Chordata > Aves > Passeriformes > Paridae > Anthoscopus > Anthoscopus minutus. The sequence continues at coordinate 273,097 of VWYI01047911.1, forward strand.
TTGAAGAAATCACATTTTGCGTATTCTATCACTTCACAAAACCCAAACCAAACTCATGAAGCAGATTTTTGTCTAACCTGTTCTTTAATATCTTTAAGTAAGTATAATACACAATAAAGATGCACAAAGAATGACTGACAGCCATCTGTTCTTTATATATTGAAGAATAATTTATCTAATTCTCTCTCCTTTGTTCTTCTCCTTTTCATATTTAGAGTAAGCAAGCCCACATTATCCCTGTACTGTCAAATATATTAAATAGATAGCAGGATAGTGGATGATATAAAAATCTGAAATTTTGTAGCTATTAAATATTATTCACATAATTCATCTATCTCTTTCTCTTCTGTCCTTTTCCTCTTCTTGCAGCTGATGTTCTTCCTAAAGCATATCTCGCTCAGAGGAATCCTGTGCTCATACAGAAAGGATTATCTGAGCCAAGACCCTTCATTGTCCTCAATCTGAAATTTCCATTTTCATTTACGAAATGTTATGGTTCATCTGTCCATCTGCAGTGAACACTGTCATCTGCATCACTGTCACTGATAAATGTTTGCCAGCTTGGGTTTGCAGGGAGACTGCAAGAAAAAACTCAGTGTGAACTGTCCAGTTCTCTTAACCTCATTACTAGAAATAATTTGAACAGATCTATCATTTTAAAAAGGGGAGCACTCTGGTTTAGTTTTAGGGTTTGGGTTTTTTTTAAAGGAATGAAATGAAACTTCAGTATAGATGTAGCAGTCAACTGTAGCATGCAGTTGACTGAAAGTACCTTGTGCTTTGAAATAGCTATGTTGGACTGATAAAGACAAAACAAACCTCAATTTGTCATGTGTGTTCAGCATTTATCAGTAGTAGTCCATTAATATTTGTAAAGGCAAATAAAAGCATTGTCTGAACTGGGGCATATTGAAAGATTGCTTTGCTGTCTGATCACTGATCCATAGTATATGATACGTTTTTACATGGCTTAGTGAATAGATACATAATCTACTTCATTTAGAAAATGTTTTAATAAACTGCTGTTCTTCTGATACCTGTCAAAAAGGACATATTTTGACTAATGAAAGCTCTTTTTTTTTGATTCCAATATAATAGCAAGTAAGCAAGCAGTAACAATGCAGTTTTAGCCTTAACTGGAAATGTGTTGAAGGAGAAGAATCAATATTTGCTAACTGAGCAAGGGAGGAAAAGAATCTGTAGGAAAAAATATTACAGTGCTTTTTTGTAAGAGCTACGCAAACAGTGAAGGAATAAAAACTATTTAGAGAACTACTTGACATTAATTTTTTACCTCTCCCATCTTTTCGTTTGTGCATTAAGGCTCTCAAAATCTGGAACTTATTCAAGTTGCAACATGTTTCTGTGATCTTAAAGTTATTTCATGTTTGTACAGTTTTAGGCACTCTTCTTGCAAATATTTGTGGAAATGGGGGAGATGCAAGTACGATATGACACCTGTTAAACTCAGTGTGATTATTATTATGCAAAATGCTTCTTTTACATGAATATTTGTTTGCAGCATTTCTAGGTCTTGATTCTCTTACTGTAGTCTGTAATAAGAGGAGACTTTGGTTGTACAATAGCAATTTACCATGCCATGGCTGAAAAATGGCAAATAACCCTTGATACCTACAAACTGTAGAGGAGTAGAGCTGCTTTTGCATTTCACACTTGTAAAAGATATTTGCAGTTTGCTGCTGTATTAACTGTGAGCAGGTTTTAAATATTAGAACAGAACTCAACTGTTTTCTTTCTTTCTTCTCCCTCCAACCTTCTTCCTTTCCAGTGATTTTTTTGAACGCACCATTCTGTGCAACAGCCTTGTGTGGAGCTGTGCTGTCACAGGTAAACCAGGACTCACATATCAGGAAGCTCTGGAGTCAGAGAAGAAAGCCAGACATAATCTTCAAAGTTTTCCAGAGGCACTCATCATTCCAGTTCTCTACTTGGCCACCCTAACCCATCGCACCCGACTTCATGAGATCTGTGATGAAATCTTTGCTTATGTCAAGGATCGGTATTTTGTTGATGAAACAGTGGAAGTACTTAGAAATAATGGTGCAAGGTAAGTATACTTAAAAATAAATACTTCTTTTTGTTTGGTGTTGGTGGGGTTTGTGTGTGCATTTTTGAACCCAAAACCCAGGGTAATAAACTCTTGTCAAACAAATCCAAGTGAGGTGTGATGCTTAAGCTGGTGATACTGTTACTGTGCTTTCGTGCTTTAATTAAGAGCAGGATTGTGTTGCTGTGCTTGATACCTTCCCTTAGCTTTGAAGCAGCTGTGGAGATAGGAAAGTGCTCTCAGGTCTTGACACTGCATGTTTTTTGGTCTGTGTGGTGGATTTGCAAAGGAATGTTGGTTTTTCAGTGTGAGAGAGGTGGGTATTTGTAGAATAAGATTTAATGAGAAATTTAGGGCAGCTGTGAATTAAACACACAAAAGTTTTGATGAATCTTTCAGAATGAATGGCCAAACTATTGAAATCTTAATTGATCAATGTTGGGTTTTTCCTTTTTAAGTAGTGCAGAAATTATGATTGAATTATCAGTGAAGTTGGGAATTAATTGTATAATGTTTATAATAGTTGATTATCTGGAATTTAGATTGATCGGGGTGTCTTCCCACTCAGAGCTCGTGTTATGCTTACTGTTCCACTGGTGTATTTATTGCAAATGTTTTTTTTGTTGTCTTAGTCTGATTAAAACCTTGGAAGAATTTTGAGCTTCAGATGTGTTCTTTCTTACATCATTGGTACATATGCTCTATAGTATAAATAAGCTTGAGGCTTTCTTTAAAGCATCTTCTAGGATAAGTCTAGAAAAGATCCATATTTTGTCTAAACATGTGTACAGTTTCACCTAATGGAGGTTTAAGATGTGAAAAAACATGGTCAGCTTGGCAGTACCTGCAGAGTGGGTGCTAAAGCCTTTGTGGGTTCAGCTGCTGCTGCTGGGTGTTTTTGTTGTTTGTAGGTTCATTTTATTTTGCTTTTTTTTGAGGAGGAAGGTGACAGCTTACACTTCAGAGTAGAAGGGACTTCTGTGGGTAGAATGATACTTAGTGCATAGTCTGGTGTTTGTTGGGTGATTGGAGTGGGCTGGTTCAAAATGATCATTGGAGAACAGTTACTCTGTGTGAGTTTTTGTAGTGGCTGATCCAGGTGTTACTTATGGCTAGTTTTGTACTACACCAGGAAGAAAAATCTCGATGCACTGCAGGGGATAAGTTGTAAGGAAATTGATATGGTTATGTACATAAGGTCAGTGCTTAATAGAAAAGCTTTCTGTCTCTTCACTGCTCTATTCTTTTCAACAGTAAAGTCCCAGTCTGCAAAGTAAGGACAAGAAAACTTCAGTAGGGTTACTGCCTACTTTTGCTCAATGAAATCCTTAGTGTCTTCAGAGATAGAAAACAGTTAGTTTCCAAAATAATAGCTAAAAAAATTATTGTTCTTCTAAAAGCCTTTTCCCATCAAGAATAACTCTTTCCATTACTTTTCTAAAATATTTGCTTGTGTTCATCATAGCTTTCCAAAGGTGATACCCCCTAAGAGAGTGCTGCAGTTTTTTTACCGGGGGGACTCTGGGGGACCCTAACCCTAATTCAGCCTTCTTGGTTATTCAAACTTGTGTTGGGATAAACACAAAATTGTTAGATAGTGTGTTCTACTTTTGCTGGTCAGTACATGAATAGGATATAAGCTAAATTTCTAAGGCCTCTGAGATGGGCTGGATACCATTCAAAAAATTAAAAAGTTTCAAGTCAAATATATTTCCATCAAAGATTAGCCTGCTAGAGATTGTATGTTTTAAAACTGCATAAGTATAAATTGGTGTAAAATGAAGAATAAAAAACTTGCCTTAGCTGATCATTTGCCACTGATATTCTAGACAAAGGTATAGCAGGGAGTTAGTTCCGACCTTTAGTACTAAATCCAGGAAACACTGCAAGTAGCATGGTAATGTGGAGAGACTTTTATGCTTAGAGGTACATAATTAAAGAATACAGAGTGGGAGGAGGTAAGGTGTAGTTATTTGTCTGCCAATCAACAGTTGACTTTGACCTGTATTTTGGAGTACTACATTGGGGATTAAGTGTACCAACTCATGTTACTTGTACATAATACTGCTTTTCAGCAGAACTGTTTGCACACATTTGTCATTTGCAGCTACATTTTTGTGATTTCTTCTAGAAAAAATTATCACAGTCCATCTATATTGTAACAGCATCCTTTGAGACTAGCAGAATTTGGCAGATCATGAAAACCCAGTTGTTTTTTGCTTTTAAGTATGAAGATTTTGCACATGTAATGTCAGTAGGATCGTTTGGTTTCCTGAGCTTTATGCATCATTTAATGCCAAGCCTGTTACTTAATGCACGTGTAACCAAGGCTTGCTCAAACAATTTAATATTGATATTTTATCAAACAATTTAATATTGATATTTTATAACTCCTAACTTTGCACATGTAATATTCTTGTAAGATAGATTGCAGCTTTCTGGATACTGAACAAAGCGAGCAGTAGGGAGCCCAAGCACTAGAAGGCTCAGCATTTTGGCTTAATGTAAATGTTTTTATCCGTGAGCCTATGAAATTGTCTATAATACTGCAAGAAATAACAGGTGATAGGCAAAGAGAGGACAAGTGCTTCATTCAGAGTCTGGGTAGATATTGGGGTTTTTGATTGTATGAAACCTGTGTGTTCTGGTTTTTGCAGTGTCTAATGCTCCATTACTTTTTCTGGTCTTCTGTCTCTTCTGGTTTCTAGCTGTTTGCTATGCTGCTCAGTTTTGAATTTGGCTACTTCTGCCTTGTTACTGAGGTCTGGCAGAAGGAACTCAGGAGAGTTTGGAATATACTGCTCTCCTCTTGTTTTGGTATGTTTAGTGTCTCCAACAACCCTTGTCAACTGCAAACAAATTGCAGAGAAAGCCCCCCCAGTCCTATCATGTGGCTTGTTCAGGTGGTCTCTAAAAATTATGGGTGCATTTTGGTAATCTGTTAGAAGCAACAGGGAGAGAATTCTACTTGCTCTTTAACCCTTTCAAGTGATGTATTGATTGAAAATTACCATCTTTCTTGGTTTGTATGTGTCTGACTTTTCTGGCCAAACTGGGGCTGACTTTTATCCAAAGTGGCAGCTGTGCTATGCTTTCAAACACAAGGTGCTTGGGTTTCCAGTTAAAGAAATGCAGGAATTGTGTAACAACATTTTCCTAGTACTGCCTTCACAAACGACAAAATTACTTGAAACATTGGTCAGAAACACTCCAGAATACAAAGAGAAAACTTAATCTAAAATTAAGTTTGAGTTGCTAAAGAATTGAAACCAGTTGACTCTGTAATATTGTCCATTAGAATATCACATTGCAGTTTATGGAAAGTAGTTTATTGAAAAAGGCATGGAAATTATTTGAGATTTTATTGAAGGAAGGATTAGATATCCTTCCCCCAGCAATATTTCATGTTAGCCATGGCCAATTAAGATGTAAAATAAGCAGCTAATGTTTTAGATCACACTTTATTGAAGGAGAGGAAAAATGTTGATCACATTACCAGAATTGCTACCTATATATTTGACATTCAGAACAGGAAGTTCAAGTACTTGTTGATCTTTTGATTTTCCACAAGGAATGGTGTCTCTTGCAGTAACCTGTCCATTTGTTGCTGTCTTAGTATATAGGTTTTATTATTGGTACTTGAAACTTGTGAAATTGATTTTTCACAATCATGACATCTGAAGACAGTTACCTGAAAGCTGAAACTGTGTGATATGGAAGGCTTACCTGAAAATAATCACCTCAGCTAATGCCTCAGATACACTAAAAACAAACCCCTTAAACAACCTAACTTGCTCAGCAGTAGGACTTGTTCTTTTCTGCTTTAAGTCAGCAGCATGCTTTTGTAATTTTATAGCTATTTTAATTTGTTGGAGAAAAAAATACATTTAAAGCCTTTGTAGACAACCTATTGTGATTAATCATCAGTATTCTGAGTCTGGGTGCTATCACAAGAAATAATGTCGATCTTTATTAGGATATATAAATGAGCAGTTTGATAATTAGTTAATTAAACTATAAGCTTTTGGTCTGACTTGAGCAGTGAGGAGATCTGACAACTCTTCCCCCACTCATAAAAACAGCTTATGTGGTGATGTCTTCCTTGTGGAGGTTGAGGCACAATCAATCTTGTCCATCAGTTAGTATGGCAATTAAAAAGTCAACCACTTACAGACTGAAATAGATTGCTTAAAGGTCAGTGTGTAATAAGGAAGAAAATCATACAGAAATTAGTATCTCTTTTTCATTGGATTTGACCACTAGATGACACCACTGCAAAAGAATACTTGGCCTAATGTCTGTGAGCAAGCAACACCAGAATGCTTTTAAAAATGAACCTACTTACAGAAGTAGTAGATGATGTTCTCTTAGGAAGATTGCTGTATCTGATCATACATTTGAATAGGCTGATATCCTTTCTCTGCTTTGAATGATCTGAAGACAGTTGTCAGGCTGCAGAAAACAGATAATCACAGATCAAACTTTTTTTAACTCATGAGTTGTTTAACTGATGTCCCAGTGCTTTAAGAGTGTTCATTTAGGAGTGGATTAACCATTGCATTAGGCCAATTAAAAGACTGATGTACTGTTTTCATCTCTGTAAGTCTTAAGTGGGGCACAGGGAGCATGTTGCTCGTCACGACTGTAGCTGATAAGAAGTTAGGATGGTAGAAGATAATCCTTGCAGGACAGAGAATTATAGCTAATTTTCCAACTTTTAATTCAAACTAGCAAGTTGCTTATATCTATCTGTCTACATATATATATCTGTGGTTGTTTTCTGAGTGCTAGGATGTGTAGGTAGTAAGTGACAAAGTGTCTTCCATGTTTAGACTAATGAGTTGTGTGATTTTTTAGTGGTAATGCTTAAATGCAAGTTCCTGTATACAAAGGAAGTTTATTACTTTCTTTTGAAGGGTGAATTTATATTCCAGAAAGTATCAAAACTAGTGGGGTGTCTGTGAAACAACATCCATGATAGTACTAGAGAGCAGCTTACCTATTCATATAGCAAATACAGTATGCATTTTCTCAGCAAAGCTGTTTAAGGATCAGTCAACTGGCCTGCAAGAATTATGTTTAAGGAATTCACTTTCCATTGCCCTTAAATCCTTTGGGATACAAATGTAAATGTAAATTTGTTGACTAATAAATATATTTGTATTTGACTAGTGGAGGCTCTCAGATGATGATATAAGGGAAAGAACCTGCAACTCCTTTTTATACGTTGTTGAACAGCTGTTACAACAATTGGCACTGCCAGTCTGTTAGCTCTCATTCTCACACTCTCTACTTTTATAACTATAAATTCAGAGGTAAAGATTTTGATTTTTTTATTGTTGGTTTTTAATCAGTACAATGTTACAAACCAAAGGCTGGGCAGTCAAAATGATGCATATACCAGTGTAGTACTGTCCTAATCTTGCAGGAGACCGCTGATACTGCTACTCTATACATACTCTGGTCCTAAGCAAAATCATATTTCTTACTAGTTTCTTTGAAACATACAATCTTAACTATAACTTGACAGATAAATGAAGATGCTCAAACTTGAAAGCAGCATCTGTTTCTGTATTTCAGGAAGCTGTTATGTGCATAAAACTTGTCTCCTTGTTGTGTGCTTTTGCTTTGTGTGTGCATTAAACAGTACCAGTTAGCTTAGTAAAAGATGTCACTTATTCCTTCAGATCTCGTCTCTCTTTTACCTCTTTAATTACTCTCAAGCATTTGAGAACTGTTAGGAGTGACTGCACTTCTTTGACATTTGCTTCTTAAAAACTTACTAAAAGCTGGCAAAACACAATGATGCTTTTTGGCACTTGCTACTACAGCTTCTTATATTACTCTTCTGGGGGTTTCTGTATTCAACTACTTACTGTTAGAAAAAGTCTGCTTTTTAGATTTTGGCATTTGAAAAAATTGCTTTCATTTGTGTGTCTTAAGTGAATTTGCTTCTGACTTACTGATCATTGTGGGTTTTATTTTTAAAGTTGGCTTCAAAGTATTGCAATGTTCCCCCACTCTCCCATTTGAAACAGCCATGTGCTATCCACAGGATGGTTTTTGTCTGCTTATCATAAAGCATACAGACAGATTTATAACTCATCTGAGCCTTCTGTGTATCTTGGTTTTTTTACTTGAAATGGGGATGTAGCAGAGTACCAGATTATTATTTCTGTCAAGAGTAATTAGTGCCAGCCAGATCAGGCACTGGTGTGCCGAGTGCTCAATTAAGAAGCTGTGAGAAGTGATCTTTCCTCTCAGAGCCTCTCTAGTGCTGGCCTTGGTTGGATGTAAGGGCCTGCTTGGCATGTGGGAAGAACTTTTCTGGGAAACTAAAGTGAATAATTGCAGGGTTGAGGTTTTTCAGTTGATATCCTGTAATGGTTTTGGCCTGCTATATAGTGGAGTGCAGATTCGCTTCTTTAAATTGTGTTCTTCTACTTCCAGCAGTAGATGGAGATACCTGGCTTTTTCTGCAACTCGTAATAGTTTGTGTAGGTGTCTTTGAGTTGCTGAGCTGAATGAAAGAATTTGTTCTGGTTTATTTCATTCTGAAGAGGAAGGGAAAAGGCTGAGTAGTATCAGAGAGCATGAGAGAAAACAGACTGATGGAGTTACATCCTTCAGTCCCTGAGAGCAGTGCATGGAAGCTTGGCAAGAATCAGAGGGACCCTGACCCTCTCATCATCAGACAGAAGGGGGAGGACCTAAAAGGTGAGAGTGAATGGAAACAGGTCCCTGCCCAGGGAGATAGTACAATTCCCTTCAGCCTCCCTTTCCTTTCCAAGTGCCCTTCCAGAACATATATGAGGGCCTGCAATATCAGGGTCAGGGAGATAATAGTGGAGATGAACTTCTGTCTTGGAGCTTGCCCAGAACACATCAGTCAGCCAGATGGATCACAACTTTTGGGTGTTAAGGAAGAAAGAAGGGTGATTGTAGGTGACTCCCTTTGCAGGGAAACTGAGGGCTCCATATGCCATCTGGATGCATTCCAGAAGCAAGCCTGCTGCCTCCTTGGGACTTGGGTAAGAGACATTATCAGGAGACTCTCTGGACTAATTGAGCCCTCTGATTATTACCCACTTCCAGTTATTGTGCAGGTTGGCAGTGACAAGGCTGATGAGGGAAGTCTTACGGCAGTCAGAAAGAACTTCAGGGCACTAGGGCAGCAGATTGAAGGAACAGGAGCACAGGTGGTGTTTTCCTCAGTCCCTTTGGTATAGGGGAGGAATGCTGAAAGGAACAGGAATTAACCTGATTAATGTGGCTTAAAGGCCATCAGTGGAGTTTTGGCTTTTGCGATTGTGGGGCAGTTTGTGGCATCAGGCCTGCTGGGGACAAATGGGGTTTGCCTGTCTAAAAGTCGATGAGTTGGCAGGGATAATTGAGAAGGTTTAAAATTAGATTTGAAGAAGGAAGGGGATAAGACTAGGCAAGGGAGAGATGAGCCTGGGTGCAGTCAGTGTTGGGGGTGAAATCAGTAGCCCAGCTAGAGTGTCTCTCTACTATACTGACTCTTAAATGAGTGAGCTATGTTGGAACATGCATTCTTATGGAGGTGAGCCAAAGACTCCTAAAGTATTACAAGCCAAAAGGGAAACCACCAGAGAATTGTCTCCAAGGAATTAAGGGATATGTTCCTCTAGGAAGGTGACACAGCTGACAGCCCAGCTGAGAGTGCTTTTGCATCAAAGCATACAGCATGAGCAACAAACAGGAGGAGTTGGAAACCACGTTGCTGCTAGAAATCTATGACCTTGTTGCCATTACTGAAACGTGGTGGGAGAAATCCCATCAATGGTTACAGGTTGTTCAGAAGAGTTGGGAAGGAAGAGAGGCGGAGGAGTTGTCCCCTACATCAAGAGGTGGATTGAGTGTGAAGAGTTGTCTCTGAAGAACGGCCATGAGCAGGTTGAAAGCCAGTGGATAAAAATCAGACACCAAGGCAACAAAAGGATGCAAGTAGTTGGTGACTACTACAGGCTCCCTGATCAAGGGAAGCCTACTGACAAAGCCTTACTGCTTCAGCCACAGGAACCATTGCACTCAGAGGTCCTTGAGAGCTTCAACCACTCTGACATCTGCTGGAAAAGTAGCACAGTGGCCTGGCTGAGTAGGGACCTGATGGTCAAACTAAAGGGAAAGAAGCAAATACATAGATAGTTGTAGGATGACAGGTGACCTTGGAAGAACAAGACAAAGCTGGAATTGAACCTTGCAAGGGATGCAAAGAATAACAGGAAGGGCTTTAACCACATGCATTAACCAGAAAAGGAAGGTCAAAGATGGTGTAAACCCCCTGATAAACAGTGCTGGACTAACAATGGATGAATAGAAAGCTGAGGTAATCAAAAACTTTTTTGCCTCATTCTTCAGTGGCAGCCCTTCTTTCCCCACCTCTCGAGTAGATAGACAGCTCTCCATCCTCTGCTTTATCTATGATCAATGTTTGTCTTTTGCATATGTCGTAGTTCTCATCCTATTCTTCAGTGCGTGGCTTAAAGTAGGTGATAATGACTCAAGCTTACCCAGCTGTTCTCATTGGGTTAGGGATTTTTGGGTTTTGGGGTTTTTTAAAATGTATATTCTTTTGTTTAGTTGTTTTGTCAGATAGTTGAATTCAGTTTCATAACAATCAATGAATAAAACTGCTGTTGCTGCAAAAAGCAAGCGCCATGTATGTGGCTGGAAAGAGGAGCGACAAAGGAAGATCTCTCCATTTGACAGGAGCTATTAGGTGATCTCTCATCTTGGGGAGCAGCAGCCTGAGGCTGCAGGTGCAGTTTGCTTTTTTTAATCCTTCAGCCTGCTTCTTCCTTAGAGTTTTGGGAGTGACAAGGTTCAGTCAGACCTTAGTTTTCTGTTGGATGTTTTATACTGCTCTTCTAAGCACAGCCCAGAATAATTTCTGCAGAAGGAGACTGAGTTGGGTTTCCTGAGAAACTGTGTGGTGCCACAGTCTGTAGTCCCTAGCCCTTGGATTGCTCTTTTCTTGTTCTTTTGCTTTTGCTTGTGCAGCTGACCAGCCCTACCCAACATTCACAGAAATCAATGTAAGTTCTCAGAATTTTTCATCTGAGAGAGGAGATACACTTACATGTTAAAAAAAAAAGTGTTCATGATACCACCTCTGGCTTCGTGTTGAAAACTTTTGGACTCCTGTGTTCTTTGTTGTTCTGGTTTTTTTAAAAGAATAAAGATAAAACCATAAGGCTAAGCATTTATTGGAGCCCTTCCCATAGCATATAAGACCTCAAAGGTCTTTGTTTCTGAGCCTAACAAAAAATAGATCTGTAAGCATGAGGCCATCCTTTCAGCAAGCCAGAAGACACCACTGTTGATAACAGTAGTGCAGAAACAGACAAGCAAAATTGTTTTTAAGCAATGCTGTCTGAGCTAGAGTTACTGGGACTGTTAAGTGCAAGTTCCCGATGGTTCTATTCTCAATTTATTTTGAAAGCTTTTGGGATTCACTCAGTGTTACTATAATCTTTATTGTAATCTGGAGAAAGTGCTTCCCGACTGATGGGGATATTTAGGGTACATATTTATGTACGTTGATACTGCTGTCTTCTTAGATTGATTGCCCCCAAATCTTATTTTATGGGGAATAGTGAGCATGGTTTGACATAAGCTGTGTAAAGATCTTGAAGTATCTTTTTTTAGAAATTAAAGTAGTATGCTTCATTTAAATGTCTTGCTTCAGCTTTCATCTAAGTTTTATGTGCCTTATAATATTAAATAATAGTTGTAGTGAGTGAACTCACAGAATGATTAGGTTATTGAGAAGAGCAGACCACTTGCACTAGAAAGTGTCTTTGCCACTTAGTCCAGGGAATTGGTGCTATTAGCCATGACTTGACTACAGACTAAAAAAAAGGGTAAAAAAAATCATTCTCTAATGCCAGAAGGAACAGTTGCATCGCTGTCTTTAATCTCCTGTCTATCCGTAAGCATTAAATTGCACAGGGTTGTGCTTTCATTGCACCAGGTAATGTGTGTTTCACTTGATTCCTTCCCCAAAGGTTTCTGGTAATGATTTGAACAGTATAAAAGATGGAGTATCACTTCCTTTCTGGGATATCTTAATCTGTTAGTCATTCTTCCTGCTGAAAAATAAAGGGAAGGGGGCGGGGGGTGGAATGCAGCTTACTGAATGAAGCGTATAGAATATGTGATTTCCTTTCTCAGAGAAATAGATGTGATGCCCTGTAAATTACGGAGCTGCTCGATGGATGAGCAAGTAAAATCAGTGTTGGAAAGCTCCTCGATGGCTCGAACACTGAAGTTTTTGTGCAGAAGGACGGGGCCCCGTGTGCGCGCTGGAGCCTCTTTGTCAGTGTGCGCCCCGGGTGGCGCGGGGCGCGGCGCGCCGGCTGTGGGGAGTGCCGCTCCCTCTAGTGGCGAGCGCGATAACAGGAGGAGCGTGTCGGAGCTTCCGCTGGTTTGTCATTAGAAAGTAGGTGTGTCTTAATTGGAATTGGGCTTACTAATTTATATATTTTATAATCTGAAACAAAATTAGTTCTTAGAAGTCTTTTTTTAGGAGATGATCTTTGTTGGGTGTAAAAAAAACCTAGCCAAATAATACACATTCTGTCATGCAGTTGGCACCGTATTATTTAGTGTGAAGGGGTGACTGTGATGTTCCAAATATTGGAAAACTAAGTTACTAATAATAGACTTTTCTTAGAGGAACCAGTGGCTGGTACTGGGGAAAACCTTGATAAGCCTTTTTGGACTTGGATTGACTTTGTGAACAGTCACCAGGTTCTACCTCCACGATACTTGGACACTTTTGGTTCTTTATACAGAGTCTATTTAGATGTTTTACAGTGAATAAGCTTGGTCTGCACTGTCTGGGAAGATGTGTCTTCTAGCCTCAAACCAGCCAGCTTTGGAAACAAGATAGGCTGCAATGGAATGGCAGTGTGCCTGTGACCAGCAAGACCAAGTGGGCTCAGGCTGCCTGTGTGTGCAAGCAGCTCTGATGTTCCCGTGGATACTGTAAGCATTGGTCATATTGCTGTCTTTAGGAGTCTATAAGGATGTTGATAGATTTGTTGCTTTTTTTTAATTTAATTTTTTTTTAATTTTTTTTTAAATAACCTGCTGGAGCATCCTAGAGCTCCCTTCCTGTTGGAGAGAGCAGCTACAGGGTCTAACTGCATTACTGATCCTTGATAATGTCACAAGAATACTACCTAAGATACTTTAATGTTATTATGTTATTTTAATTCTCTGAGGTTTTGTACAACTACCACCCTCTTTTCTTTCCCCTTCCCCACCCCCAGCCTTCCCAGTGTGTGCAAGTTTTGGGTAGTACTGTCTGCTTGCAGAAAGATGTGTTAAAGAAATATTTTGACATTGCTTCCTTTTTGCCACTGTTCAGTTCGGATGGAAGAACATTTATAATTTGTTTGTCATGGATTTTGTGAGGTTTGTTTGATTTTAGCCTAAATGTGACACCATTATTCAAGCCCAGGACTTTGTAGTCTTCATTTTATGTATTTCAAGTGGGAGTGCTTGGTGCCCAGAGAAGAGAATTATTATGTGTTCTTTTCCCCCATGCTTTGAGCTTGTAGGGGTGGAATGTGACAATGCCCGTTGACTCTAGGAGTTAATTTTCATGAATCAGGCAACTCTTTTGGATGTTAAGCTAAAGAATAGGAACTCTATTTGGAATGTGGAATTCTAGAAAGCGATGAAAGTTAATGGTTAAGAGCTAGCTATAGTACAGTTACCCCGCATGAAGTGTTGATTAATTATACTTTTTGATATGTAGTTAATTCTCCCTTTTATAACTAGCATTCAGGATGGCAAAGGAATAGGCTTGTTTTGTCAATTGTGTGCATGCCAGATGGAGCCTTAATATGTGTCAGCAGATAAATGGGCCATTATTAAGATTAGATGCATAATGATCATTTCAGCCTTGTTTATTTAGGTCATCAACAGTAGTAGTAGATGATCTCTTACAAGTAAAAATGCTTTGGGATCTGAAAATCAGTGCTATGAAAATGACTTAGAAGTTTTGTTGTCTAGTTTTAAAGTAACACATTAAGTTATCTTTTTTGTTTACTTAAATGAGAACTGAAAAAACCCTCCCAACTGCAAGTAACTTGATTTGTTTTCCCCAGAAGTGAAGCTGATAGCTGTGTAAGCAGATAAATTTGTCCATTTATTAGATGGTACTTACAAAGTTAATATTTTACCTAGTATTTCAGTTCACGGCTCTTAGTTACTTATTTAGTAGACAGTACAATATTCAGTTATGTATGTATTCTTAAAGTAATATCTTCCTCAATTTTAGGCTCCTTGTACTAGTGAAAGACTTTTGACATTAATAAATGTCTATGTTTTATTTCAGGTTGCAGTGTAAAGTTTTGGAAGTCATAGCTCCAGCCCATCACAATGGAATGGCAAATGGCCACACCAGCAGTGCTGATGGGGACACAATTGTCATCAGCGACAGTGATGACTCAGAAACGCACAATAGCTCTGCACAAAATGGGTACATGATACTTCTACTGTATGTCATTCTGACTGGGTGGAAATGAGAGTAAAGCCAGATGTGTCAAGAGTCTGACTGAAACTAATTACTTGATCTGTGTGGATTGTGGGTGTTCAGACAGCTGAAGGTGACAAGCTTAACCTTCAGAGGTGCTGGTTATGCTAATGCACTAGAAAACTGCATTATGAGAAATGGAGTGTCTACAGAACAACCAGTGTTTACCTCTTTGCAATGAAAGTGTTTTTGCAGAGAGATGGTAGAAGAGCTGTGTGTACTTCTTGGTAGCTCTCTGTGCTGGAAAATCTGTGTTGCTGTAGCAGAAAATGCATCATATTCTGCATTTCTGCAGTCTGGTATCACTTCCATCATGGGGCTCAGAGTTGAGATTACTTTGACAGGAGGACACACTTTTACTGGAACTCTCTGAAAAGTCTTCCCAGAGAGTCCTTGTGTTTGTGACCAAAAAACCAAAAACACAACAAGCTTTCTTCATTGTGCCTGTGCCCATGTAAATATATTGTGTTTGATGGATTTGATTTTGATATTAGGTGCAGTGAAACTCTGTGTCTTGTCTTGAGGAACTTCCTATGGGCTGGAGTTGCTTAATGACATTGAACAGGAGAGCTTCGTGGCTGTAACTGTGTTGTTTAGTTTGGAGTATCCCTTTACTGAGCATTAATTGAATCTGTCGTAGCAGTATAAAGAGAAGAAAGACTTCTATGCTTCATGGGCATGATGATAAAAGAGGAGTGTTTGTAGTGGGCCCTAATCTAGGATCTAGCAATATACAGGCTTTGCATGAACTGTTACTGCCTTTAAGATGTCACATGGGTGCAGAAGTTAATCTTGTTGATTGCTTCATAATGAAGTCATGTCTTGACCTGCCTAGAATAACTGGGGTGGAGCTCCTCACTTGGTTAAGAAAATAGCACGGGAAAAATAATTTTTAAATTGCTCTCTCTTGAAGGCAGTGTCTAAGTTGTTTATGAAGATGTCCTACATATTTGAAAAGAATAAATGTATTTTCAATATTCAAAAAGACATGTGGCATTTGAAAGGAGGTTATTCTTGGAATCAGGCAAGTGTGCATGGAGCTGACTGTAGGATTGATCCCGTTACAGTGCTGTCACTTCCATGCATGCTGAGCTGGTGGTAAGACTTAAGTCTTGCACTCCCAGTCAGTCTGTGGTTCTGCCCAGCTGATTAGTTATTTTGACAGTGCAGAGAAGGGAGGGAAAATAATTTCTTTCTCTTAGAAGGGGAATTCTTGTGAGAATATACAGGCTTTCAAAGCACTGTACTGTGACATATCTAATATTTATTCTGCAAGTTAAATTGCAAACCTCTTGTGCCTTTAAAATGCTTACTGTAAATTTTAAGTGAGTCTGTTCATAACAAAAGTGAGAGTGTAGTAACAGTTATTTTCTAGATATATTCTGGGTATGTGCAGACTTGAAAAGTATTATTTACTGTATGTGTAAAACCTATCTGTAAAGCATTGTTGTGAATTTTTGTATGCTGGCATATAAGATTCTTTATACCTTTCTCATAACAATAAGAAATCCCACTGAATTGAATGACATTGTTTTGCAGCCCTAATCTTTCAGAGACTAAATTTTGCTGTTTATGGAGGCACTTGCTTGTGGAGAGTATGGATGTTAGTCACCTTGGGACCAATATCAACTTGATATGTGCAGGACAGTTCTGCCTCAGCCTGCACACAAATCTCCGGGTTTTGAGACCCTCCCTTTGTGCAAAGCTGCAGTGCTGTTAAACAATGGTACAGCAGATGCTCAGGATGTTTGTGAGGGAGGGGGAGGGGAGCACAGCACAGATTGATGGGCCATCTGCAAATATTTTTCCTAAAGAATCTGTAAGGCCAGAGAATCTTAACTGAAAATAGATGTCATTAGAGATCCCAGCCTTTCTGCGACCCTACTCCTGTCTGTGTGGGGCAGAAATAGCCATGTAGTCTGTAGAAATGTTCCTGCTGACCTTCTCTGTTGTGTTCTGCAGTGAAAGTTGGGGGGGTGCAGGAAGAAAGAGGCTATGATGCTCTTACTTTCCCTCAGAAAAAAACAGGCTGATTTCTAAGGCCTGGTTTACAAAGTTAAAGGTAGCAATCTTCTAAATTCTTAAAACATTTGTACTATGCCCTGGGAGCCTCAGGTACTGTAGGATAGTGGTCACATGGAATAGCAGTATTCACACCTTAAACTGCTAAAGGTAAGGTTGAACTCTTGTGTTGGCTTTAGACCTCAGCAGCAGCCTGGAGGTTGAGGGGCTTTTGCTGCCAAATGCATACAATTCAGCTGCAGCTTAATTATTCATGGCATTCCTTTTGCCAGGCCTCTGAGTGGTGTAAATCATCAAGTATCATCAGAAATACTAGAAAAAAATATTCTTGGTTTACTGACTGGTTTATGGCAGTAAATTTGGATGTTTGTTCAGTTTGAATTGAAGATTAATTTTGGGGAAAGGTTAATTGTTTCTGCAAATTTTGGGATATAAGAGGTAACGGTTTTTGGAAATAATGTCAGTGGAACCTTATCATTCAGGTCTTTTACCGTCTTCAAATGAGTTTTTAACTTAATTTGAAGAAAAAAGTATGAACTGGTTATATCAAAAATGTGAACATAGTTTGTCATTAAAGCTGTACATTACAGTAAATCTTTCTTCATCTTTATCTTTCCTTTCTTCCTCTCTCATTTCTCCCTTGCTTGAATCCAAGAATAATGATGATGGGTAGCTGTCTTTCTGTTATACAGAAAGACCAAAGTACTTGGATCAAAGGCACCTTAAAGTCTTCACCAAAGAGCTAAAAGTCACAATTTTTTTAAGTGCTGTTGTCTTGTCCCTATTGTGCTGTTCTTAACTGTCTTCAGGTTGCTCTGTTTTGTTGTTGAAATTTTATTTTAATTTTCAGAAAATATTTGCAATTCCAAATGGGCAGTTGATACTAATGCTCAGTAGAGTTGCTTGTCAGTGGCAGACTTCAAAGATGTGCAGAAGCAGCCTTGCCATGGGGATCAGTTTACTGACAGGTCACCTCTGTGTAAGGCTTGCACTGGTAGCATGACAAGATCATGAATGATTGTGTTGTTTTGCTAGCATTTCACTAGCATTCTTCAAGGGAGCTTTTTCTATTCCCAGATTTAGTCAAAGAGAAGAAGAAAAGCCACTGGCTTTTCCTGAGAACGTGCAGTCATTTTAGCACTTCAGGACAGCATTCTGGATCCTCTAACTGTATTTTTTGGTGCAATTTTCCTACTTCTGTTGATACAGTAAAATACGGGTAGCTATGGCAAGACTCAGAACAGATGGTGTAGATAGGTGTCCTGGACAAAGTAATTGAGAAGGACAAGGTTGAGGGAGCAGAGTTTGTTTAGCCTATCGAAAAGGAGGCTCAAGGGACCTTAGCACTCCTTACAACCACCTGAAACAAGTGAGGTGAATTTGGTCTCTTCTCCCAGGTAGCAAGTGACAGGATGCGAGGAATTGGCCTCAAATTGTGCCACGGGAGGTTTATATTGGATAATAGGAAAAATTTCTCCACTGAAACATCAGGCATTGGAATAGGATGCCTCAGGATGTCATGAAATCACCATTCCTGGAGGTGTCCTGAAGGCCAGGTGGATGTGGCACTTGAAAACGTGGTTTAGTGATGAGCACAGTGGTGCCAGGTTGGTAGTTGGACTCCATCTTAGAGGCCTTTGCCAACCTCAACAATTCAGTGGTTCTAAGGTCTCAGAAATTACTTGGTACTGCTCCCTTAGTACTGCTCTCTCAGAATGTATTTTATGAAGAATAAATTTATGTTCAGGTCATGTGGTCACCTTGCCGAAGTAATTGAAGGCTTGTTGGGATTATTATCTGTCAGTGCTTCAGTAAAACCTTAACTAAAAATGCAAGATTCTGACACAAGTACTAGCCACATTCACTTGAGTGCAGTAGAAACCAGTGTAATATAGGTGAGTCAGTTGTGGTTTTTACCTACTAAATTACAGAATAATCTATGTTTTTTCCTCTGGATTTGGTTGTGTGTCAGAGCTGTGCTGTGAAGATTTTTTGTAAGGGATCTCTGCTGTGAAATGGGTCTCACTCTTGCTAACTCTCATATGTTTTATATAATGCTTTAAAAAATAACATATTGCCAGAAATAATAGTAATTTTATACCAAAGCTGCGAGATAATTTATATAATTATTAAAGCTTTCTGTGTGTATTGAATGGCCTTTTTCTACCTGGTTATTCTTTGGGCCTGAATTTGATTGCAGGCAGTACTGAAGCTTAGAATCTATCCAAAATATATAAATAAGCTGATATACTTTCAGTTTAATATTGGTACTCTGATGCCATTTATTTTGTGTCTGGACATTATCTGTTTGGATCATTCTTCAGCTCCCTAGACTAAAGGACTGGAAATGCAATGGTGTGTGATGAAAAGCAAGTTTGTCTTTCATACTATCCAGAAATTCCTAGCGACAGCCTTCATTACTTTAGCTTTCCTGTTTTTGACGCTGAAGATAGTCATGGATCAAATCATAGTATGACCAGAATAATAAAGCTCTTAACAAACTTACATAGAGATGTTAAAATCTTGCAAGTGGATATACTGGATTACAGTTCATCTCTGTTTTGCTAATATGAATAGCTGAGTGGGCTTTTTTCTGTTATATTTCATAAACTATGTTTGGTCTGAGCGAGCCAACTTTAGACTTCAACTGTGGTGTGCATGCAGTATCATGCAAGACCCTGCACATACATATCACAGCACTTACCTGTAGGTCTAGTAGACATGTTGCTGTTTCCAAGTCTGTCTTTTTGTCAGACCATTTATTATTAATTATGCTGATAATTTAGTCATTATAGACTATTTTTCTTAAGAACTTTGCAAATTCTTCTCAACTGAAATGACACTAATGGTAAATGGGTACTGTTTCATTTAATCAGTATTAATTAATGTATTTATTAGACACTGGAATGTTAACATTTCTTGTATTTCTCTTTCAGAGAGTTAGTTGGGAAAAACAAGAATTTTAGCAAATTTTATTTTCAGGAGCATTGTAAAGTACAGTTCTTAACATCTTGTGCCTTTTTCACAAGGCTAAAGAACAGCAGGTTATGTGCTGGTTTATTTTGTCACAAACTCCACCTGAAGGCATTTTGTAAATGCTAGAAGGCCTGACAATGATGAAATGCATAGTTTTAAATCTCCTAGTTCATCTACATAGCTGCTTCAACTTTTCTTCTTGATGAAATAAGATGACTGAATTCTTCCTGATAAAGCAGTACAACTCTTGATTACAAATTGTCACCTCAGGAGAAGTTAGGTCTGTTCTGTAGTGCCAAAATGTAACATTATTTAAATAAAGTCTTGTTAGTTTAGCTCTGTTCATGAAGTCTATCCATAAATACCACTACTCTTCTTAAAGTATATTGCCTGTGGCAGAACCCTTCTCTTTCTTGGAAAGGAGTGAATTTTGGTAGCATACCAGACCTGGGTGTTAACCACCTAGGTAGAGGTGTAATAAAACAGTTAATGTTATGTTAAAACAGGGAATATTTTCCAGGGGGTGGGGTCTGGGGGAGAACCTACTTCTTTGTAACAATACCTGTAAAAGGGAGGTGCACTTTGGCTAATTAACCATTTATTTTGAAGTGTTGATATGTTGCCTTTTAATTTTTGTTACTTTCTGTTATTTTATGTTGTTGGTAAAGTGTTATTTTGGAAAAAGATTTTAGATATTTTTTATTTGTTTTGCAATGCAATTGGTAGATCAAGGGCTACTGTTTCTGTTCATTTTATTTATTCCTGTCTTTTGGACTCCTTCCTCATCATTTTTTTCCTCTTTTTTTCCTTTTCTTCCTGTTGCCATCATGAGTACTGAGAGTATTAAGGGGACAATTTTCTGAAGTATAAGGATATGTATCATTACTTGTCTCTTTTGTTCCATCCTTCCCTTCTTATCTCCCATTTCCTTACTAAGAAAACATCCCTCATTGTTCTTCCTGTTCCTTGCAGGAACTGGTTTTAATCTGGATTTAAATATAGTAGCAGAAAAGTTGGCACAATTTAATAGGCCCCCTTGAGTACCGGTGGAAGTTACAGGCTGGGTGTTTTCAAAAGTTCCATTGTGTAGGCATATAAATACATTAAATGTGTGAAATATGAGGCTGATGATATGTGAATGTGCATTTTTAATTTTTAATTTTTTTTTTTTAGGGAGAAGAAAGCCATAATTGATCCTACTTTGTTCAAATACAAAGTCCAACCTATTAAAAAACACTTATATGAACCTGTTATTGTTAAAGCATCTCAACTAAGGTAAAAATGAGTATGTGGAAGTTAAAATTGTATTTTGCAACTGTGAGTTGTGTAAGATGTTTTTGATACAAAATGGTATTTTAAAACAATGTTAGAGCTGTTAATTAAAAGCACTGGAACAAAATACTGTAAAATAGGCCTTCTGTATGAAGGATTCCAAGCTTTACTAGCATTAACATAGGTACCACCTCCTTGCGAGTCTCTGCTTTCATTGGCACAGATGAGACCTGCTGGTGTTGCCTGCAAAAATTGGATTTTTCAAAAATTGGATTTGTTGTGCCCAGTGTGCAACAAGCAAATAATTACACGCTTGAGAGAGACACTGATTTTTATTTCAGAGATGCACAAGCCTAGGTGATCAGTGATATTCCAGAAATCAAGCACATTTCAGCTATCAAAAGAATTAGAGTTTATTGGTTACAATTTTACATAGTTCTCTTACTAATTAGTATTCTATTTTCTATTGGTTAATGATTCCAATTAATTGATTAATTACTGCATATTATAGTAATTAGTCCTCAGGCTCAGTCTTTCTCTTGAGTCAGTGAGTTTTTTGTGTCAGTGGTTCTGACTTGGTAGCCACAGCTTTCCCCCTGCGGAATTGCCTTTTACCCAGTTGGAGCTGATTCAGTACAGTTGCTTGGTTGGGTTTCCTTACCTTGGGAATTCTGCAAGATGTCTTTGTGACTCCTAAATTCTACATTCTTTGTGTCCACTGTCAATGGGCATTCTTCTTCCCAAGCTTTGTTAACCTCCCCCTGGGTCTGAGACCGCTAAAGCATGTCCAGCCCTAAACCCTAACAAGGCAATTCTACCAACAAATCATTTATTTTTCTAACACCTGGGCATCACTTATAGTAGCTAACAACCAAACTCTCCATCTCATGCATTAAATTTCCTTTAAAAAAAACCTTTTGTGTTGATTAGGCTTGAAAGTATACAAAGATCAAACATCAAAGAACATCCTTTCTTAAGAAAATTTTTATATATTCCACCTTTTGCAACACTGTGACTTCTGATACCTTGGCTACTGTTGTGATTGATGGAGTAGATGGAAAAAATTTTGAGAATAAATAATAATGAACTGCTGGCATTGTGAGTACTCTAACATTGCTGGTTTGAAATTTTGGAGCAGACATTGGCAATCAGATTGATTTAAAATAGAAAGATGTAGGTGTTTTGCTTCTTAAATAACAAATTTGTCTCAAATTCAGTTAAAAAATGTGTTTAGAGTAGATTGTGCATGAAAATTTTATATAAACTGGATGCTGTAAACAAACTTCAGTTTGTATGATTACAAGTCATTTAGTCCCAGCACAAATCAGGATTTGTTTTTTAATTAGCTATTCAATGACCTTGAAAGTCTCTTCCAACCTAGTCATTCTGTGAAGTGTGTGAATACTCCTGTGTAATGACGTTTTTTCCTTTCCACGAAGTAATTCCATGTTCCCTGGAATGCCAGGAGCCTGTAGAGTGCACACTGTCCTGTAGAAAGAAGTGGCAGAGCTTGACTGAGAAGTGTGTGAATTCACCTTGTCACTTGTTGGCTTGTCTCCCTACCCAAGAGATATGAATGCTGCTTTCCTACTGTCCCTGGTTGCTTGTCCTCCCTCTCTTCTGAAACAATCAGACTTGGGTTTTATTTAGGAATTTTAAGTTTTTGAAGGATCTACCATGCATCAATAAATAATGTTTATAAAAGAAGACATAGCAAAATCTTCAAAATAAAAGTGGCACAAACCAACTGTTTATGTACTAATTGGGTTTTGTTTTATTTGTAAGGAAATTTTAAATTCAATTGGATTTTGCAATGAATGGTTGTTAATTACAATAGTAATGGTGTTATTTATAATTAAGAAAATGAGAGAAAAGATAAATGATATGGTCTATTACATGTATTCTTGCACATACTTTTGGCTGTACTTAAACACTAATTAAAGATGTTAGTTGATAATACTACCTTTCTTTCCTGATACAGCCGGAGGAAACATCTCTTTTCTCGTGATAGACTTAAACTTTTTCTGAAACAACACTGTGAACCACATGATGGAGTAATTAAAGCTAAGGTAAGCAAGAAGAAATAATTTATGGGATAGAATTTGACACTATTATTTTTTGTGCTTTTCAGCTAGCTGTTCAGAGCTCCTTTTTAAAACTAAATCAAATTTGACTTTTTGTCAGTGTAATATACTTTTCCAAAACAAAAGGAATTCAGATCAACTTTTTGTTCAAAAACCAATGGTAAACAAGATGGTAATTTTTCTGGACATAAAGCATAATTCTTTAATTTCTTCTTTGGCTACTAGTTTAAAAAAGTTGTCAAAGTAGAAAAGGGCATTTATCTAGAAAAAAATTATTTGTTAAAACATAACATACTTTTGATTAGTCTAGTACATGAGTTGTTTTCATTCTTCAAGGTATGCAGCTGGTATTTCTAAGTTAAATAAAAATGAAATGTTTCTGTGTTGGTGCAGTAAACCAGTATTATTCTGTTCTAATGCTTTTAGCTGGAAAATGCTTTATAATAGATTGAACTCAGTCTCCAGATCTTTAGTGAGACAAGTACCAGTGTTTAGGTGACTGGAATGTGTTTTTGATAAGGCCTTGGATGTTGACTCTGCATGTTTTTGTAATCTTAGATATATGGTGATACTTAGTCCAGTACAGCTCAGACTAAAGTTGACATCTTAGTGGGCACTAGATGACTTGAGAATTTGAGCACCTTTTCCCAGCAAGGCAGCAATTTCCCTTGCCTTGCAAGCTCTACCACAAGAGATCCTGGACTCCTTCACTGTGTATTGCAGCCTTGACCTGAAATCCTTGCTTTCTCCTTGTTTTAGAAAGTAGCAGGGGTTTTTGTTATGTCTGTTATTTTTTCATACAGCTGCATAACTGCTCATTCTGCACAGAAAGGCTCAGAGAGATGAGAGTGGGAGTCTTGCCTCTGAAAGTAGTGGAAAACAACAAAGACAATGAATTTCTAGATAAATTTGTAACTCTGGAGTATGTCTCTTCTAAAGAAATGGAAATAGAAGAAAATAGAGCTGAAAGGGATAAACCACCTAATTTCTTGGGCTTGTTAGTGGTCATTTTGACCCAGCTCATTACCACATTAAGGACTAGTGATCTATTAGTGATGCTTTCTGGAGCATCAGGAAA
>VWYI01047913.1:1135-92437 GCA_013399455.1 Anthoscopus minutus
TCTACTTGCAATACTGATCCAACTTTGAAACTTGAATATTTTATCTGCTAACCAGAAGAGCCCCAAACTTCCCAGATCTGTATTCATACATGCTTTAGTATTGCTACTGTTAAGCTACTCAGTTTTCAACATAATTCTGCTGAAAAAAACAATCAAAATAGCAAATTAATTTATGAAATATACATAATTAATCTTATCCATTTGTTTGGTAAGTGTCCTCAAAGTACCTTTCAATGTAAATATGTGATTCAAATGCTTGCAAACACTATATTATTATTCAGGCAAAGCTTCTATTGAAAAGCTTTCAGCTATCACCCATGATTGTACTGCATTTTAATGATTTTTTTCAGTTTTATTTTGAATAAATTATACATAAGCAGCGAGACAGTATGAATTTGATTCTTATATGTTAAACAGCAAAGTACACAGACAATTTTCTGTTTATTCCTGTAAAGCACTCAAGGACTGAATTTCTATTTCTATCACTGTCAGCTTATTACAAGAATACTGCAAAGAGGAAAACAAATTACTCTTATTCAGTAATTTCCTCTTACCTAATGGGAGCTTTAAAAATGATGGAGCTTCCCTGAGGTATTGAACTGTGATGGTAACTTCATCGCCAGCATTTCGCAGCAGGTGTACCTGTCAGTGTGACAAATAATAGCTACTTTAAACCAGAAAACCATCAGTCATGGGAAGTACATTACTTACAATGAAATCAACATTCTTGTTGATCTATAATAAGCTCAGTGTAAGCATTTCTGACTTAGAATGTAGAACAGCTTGAGGATCAAGCTACACCAACAATGGAAAAGAGTAGGCAAGACCAGTGGAATAATCTCAATAAATAATTTGCTGGACAACCTGATATTACATACCAGCTGAACACAATTTCCACTAACTGATTTTATAAAACTGACACAGAGTAGTGAGGAAATATGTGTTTATTCAGATATAATACATTAATTTTGTCTGTATACAAACAGAAAGACACATGGAAATATATTAATACATCATACACATCTTGATCTTAAGTATTTGGTTTGATTGATTTGGGTAACAAATTAACCACACTTTAGTGTTTCAAATATAGTCTCAGGTTTTGTTTCTTTATTGTCTGTAAGCATTTGTTAAACAAAAGGGAACACATACATACACACACACATATGTAGATATGTTTTAAACCATCAGAGTTCACTTTGGGGCATAGCACACTACCACATAAAGTGTTATTTTAAATGCAGAGCTATAAATAATATCTCTGATGGAACTCAGTTACTACTACAGGGCAGAGGTAGTTTCATGGATATGAAACTACCACCCCAGTTTCATATCCGTGACTCTTGGGAAACAGGTAATGCATTTGGTTTGCATGTGGCCTGTTCACACAGGTTCTGCATATCACTGATCCAGTTGTCAGAAATGGATGCTACAGCTTGTGGCTTCTAATCTGCACACAATCAGAGCATTCATCCACCAAGCAGAAAAGTAACTAACTGCAGAAAACTGACATATAGATGCATTTAATGTTTAATGTACTGAGAAGAAGCTAGTGGTTGTGTTGTTCCAGACTACTGTTTTAGCACAAGGCCACATTGACCAACATCATGAGATACAGGATTACCTCAAACATGTTGTTTTCCACTTCTGTACCTGAAATAACGCTCACACCAGACACTGATATACTCACTTACATGAAAACTTCAAGCTTATGTCTAATGGAAACTAAGAACTTTTTTCCTGTGTTTTTCTTCCACCCTTCTCTACCCCCCAGATCGATCTGCTTTTAAATTATTTACTATGAGAAATACAACAGCCCGTGCTACCTACTCAACCCCAAAAATCTGAGTGTTGTGTTTTTTTTGGACAACTGACTATAAGAGAACCTGAGGCCTCATTGTGGGAAAAAATACCGTGGAGAAAAATAATATGATCACTGATTTCTGACTAAACCATTTGAAAGTGGTCACAACAGGAATAAACAAGAATGACAAGTGTAGCAAACTTGGCCTGCCTCTTTTAGGTCACACAAAAGTATGTTAGAGCTGCGAAGCAAATCAATGCGTCTTAAATTCTAAGGTGCAAGAAAACTATGTCTCCTGAAATCCTCTGCCCCTTGTTTCCTGCAGGAAATTTCCTATTTCCTAGTTCAGACATTATTTATTACTCAATAAACACTGAAGATGATTGGTAGCTGTGTTAGTCTCACTCTACTGTTACAAAGATAGGACAATCAATATATTCCCTTTCAAATTAAAAATGTCAGAAAGTATCGGGGCAGGGAGAAGTCACAGTTGGCAAAAAATACAAGATTCTGTTACCAAGTGCTGCTATACTTGTAATAATTTTACTTTTCATTACATAGTAAATCAATTAAAAATGCCGACTTTAGTTATAACTGGTACAGAAAAAACAGTGTTTTGCAAAATTTCAAAACCAACCAGTTTTAAATGTAGTCATGACACTGTCCTGCTATGTCTAATGGGAAGAAATATAAACTAATTAAAAATGACTGCTGAGAACTCACTTTCTTTTCACAATTTCCTTTTTAAATAAGGCAAAAAAGTGAAGCACTTTAATTTTACCTTTGGAATAACATGACAGAATTTTAATTTCTTAATAGAAATAAACATTTTAAACACAGAACAAATATGTTTCCTTTTAATTAAGCAAAGAATGTTTGCACACAAGCATTTATATTTGTCAAGAGATGAGAGAAGACAGCATGACATATTGCCTAATGCATTTTGGAAGACATTAGTCAAATTTTACAAAGAGAAATCCAAGAACTGCTGGAACAAACTAAAACAGTAGACTAGAAACTGTTGCAGAGTATGAGATTTCATTTTTTATTTCAACTTATATTTTGAAAAGAAATAACTCTAATATCAATGATTTGGTTTAAAATTTCCAAGCATTAGTAGTACCTTAGAATATATCCACACTGTATCATACTCTCCTGAAGCTGCTTAGTATTCTTCAGGTAGTGCCTCAAGAGGTCAGAGTGTTGAACCACACACATACTAACAAAACAAAATCAATTTCAGCGATCACAAGATCTTAACAGTCAGAAGGTCATTAAATAATGCACTTCTCTGTGATGCTGAATCTTTTTCAAAAGTCTGCTAAGTCCAAAAGAGACAAATCCAGTATATTTAGAGTAACATTCACTGTTACACTGTATAATATCAAATGGGGATTGCAGAAGTGAGTGGGTTTTGGTGTTTTTTTATGGTTGATTAAACACATTTAGTGCAGTTAAATCTGTGCATGTATGTGTGTTTATACACTTGCTCATGTTCATACGTATGAAGACAAAAAGCTCTTCAGCTGAAATGCTAGCTTTTCATGCTGGCTCCAGTTTGCAGGTTTTGTGTATCTCTAAGTGCATTTATCAATCCAGGGTTTATTACATTTCTTTTCCTCACATGCATTTCTCAAGAACAGAACAATGTTACAAATAAAAATGGGAGATTCTATATTTCAACTAACTACAGTAAAGAGTGTGCAGAGAAAAATATGACTCATATTTCAGGAAAATCTGATGAGCTTTGTTGTCTCATTTTTACTGCCAACACCCAATTTAGTGAAATGCTGTATACCTCTAAGCAGACAAACCAATGCCATAATGCATAGCTGCTGTGCATTATTTTAAAGTTTGGTTCCTTGTGTTTACCGTGATTTGTTCTAAATCTTCAAACATACCTGAACATTAATATTCACACTGCTCAGAGATTTAAACAATGTTCTGGCTGTTTGAAACAGATTTTGTCTAATTAAGAACCGCATCTATCTATTCTAAGTGCAGAAGTCCAATCATTTCACTTTGGCCATTTAAAAGATTCAACTCTAAAGTATTTGCTGATATATTTTCTAGAAATCAGTAAAGACCTTAGGATACAAAGAAAACCTCATCCACAGATATGTATCTCTACATACAGAGAATCTGGATGACAACCTTGCACTTTAAATATACGAAGTTAGATTAAATTAATTTTATCTTACATGTATTAAAGATTATTTAAGTACCTAATTCAGACTAAAAGTCTGAAGCAAAAATTCTGAAGAGTATGAATCACCTGATGACTGCTTGAGCTTGAGGAACAAGCATTTCACATATAAATCTCTTGAAAGTCACATGAAGTGCAACTCTTGGACTTGACAAGTATCTGGGAGGAAGGTTCTGTACAAGCCTGCAACAGAGCAGGCAAATAACCGAGATGTAATAAAATATACGAAGAATTAAAACATAACATAATAGTATTAAAAAAAAAGATGAAGAGAACTAAAAATTTTTAAAAATTCTTAATTTTCAAAAAGAACAATAGTATTTGACACTTAAAATGCCTCCTAGGCAAAAGTATTCTTGGAGATACTTTAGGAAATTTGGCAGTTTCAGCTCAAAGCATATAAACAGTGCTAAAAAATCTGGTATGTCTATGAGCAGGCAAGGAAGATGTGTGATAAACAGACACCTCACAGTACAAGCAGACTTTAAAATAACAGTAGACACAAAATCGTTTTAAAAATAGTTTGTAAAATTAAAATTGGATTGCAATTCATATTGGAAGACCATGAAGCAGAATTAAGCTAGTTCAAGAAACAATGATTTTGATATTTTTCTCTTTTCCAATGGCCAAATATGGAGTGGCTTCAAATAAATACTTTTGATTCTTCTGTTCCTTACCTTTGCAGAATTCAGTGAGCAGTAATCTTGTTCTAAATGCTTAGCTGGCTAATACAAAGCAAGAATTTGTGTCTGAACAATTTATATAAATTTGCTAGGAAAAATGACAGTCAATGCAGCTTATGGAAATTTTCATAGATTGAAACTAAACTGCAGTTTCTCTTAGTTTACTCAATTCTCACTTTTCTCTAATTTCTGCCTATAAATACAGAAAAAAATATTTTTACAGATAGCATCAGTATCAATTTAAACAAATAATTCTCCTTCTGTATGACATAAATACTAGATATTATGGGCAAAACAATAAATTAATTTTTTTTACTATTGTGTACTTTATTTTTTTCTATTTAATTACACAGAGTGTAATTCACACTGTGTAAACAATGCTTGCAAAACTATCTGGAATATGAAAGACACATTCTGTGCATTGGAAAATTAATTTTAAGTCTACTCAGCTGTTTCCTAAAGCAATTAAAGTTAAATAAATTTGTTTAAGGATAACTATTACCTGAAGCATGAAGACCCATTCCTGATAAAGTAACTTTGCCATTTTCAAAAAATCCCAAGAATATCAGAGCATTATGGGGACTTCTCTCTGGAAATGCAGGTCAGTCTCAACAGTGATCAGTGTGCTATAAATAAAAAGGGTTCAAAGCCACAGAACTCAAAATTAAAGAACAAGCAGTATGTTTTATTGCTTATCTACTGTTATGCATTACTTGTAAAAAGAAAGAATTGTATCAGGTATCAAAAACTCACCACAGACATATCTGTCTGCATGGATACACATATCTGACTGCATGTGATTGGAAACGCATATGGTAAGTGGAATCAGTATCCATGGGAATTGCAAACATTTCTGTCCCAAATGCAGTCCTTTTCAAGCAAAAAAAATGGAACAGCCTAACCCTGCAGGTTCATAATCTTCAACTATATCTGGAAGTCTTTCTAGATGATAGTTACGATGATAATAATATGATAGTAAGAGTTTATACAAACTGGAATGAACACAGAATGAGGCAAAAAGACTAAATTCAGGTTTTCATGTAGCCATTAATTTCCAGTTTTCTTTCCTGTTTGCTTGTATCTGTAACATACCTGCATAGCTCTCAGATACAGTTTTAATCTTATGTGAAGTTTATAAGGAGAGGGGTATGAGCCAAAAACCTCTGCCATCATTTAACAGCAATGGTATAAAATGATGATGAAGGTAACTTCAGCTGAAGGATGGACAATATTTAGTGAAGGCTGTCTTGTGCTAACAAATGTAAAAGCAAAACCAGAAGGTTTTGAAGTTATCAAACCTAGCAGATCATATGCTGCATTCTATGATTTAGATATTGTTAACAATTTGGACATTTCTTCTTTTTCTCACAACAAACTTTTCCACAATGATCCATTTGATCTAAGTCTTCTAGCCTAATCTAGAGTTAATACAGGATTAAAGATAGGAAGCACCAAGAAATGCTTTTGTTGCGTACGCATTAACTGCTGAAGTACAAGATAGAAGACCCATGAAGTGATCGGTTCAATGCAGTTTGAATCAGCCATAGAATTTATTTATAAATCACTCATATGTTCATCCTTTCAGACTTAAAGAACTGGGGAACCTAGAACACAAAAACATTTTTCCTTTACTAAACTCCTTACAGTATGTAGATGAATATAAAAGCATAATAATACCTGTGGATAAGGTTCACCACTATTTCATAGTAGTAGTATCCCTCTATGTTAGTCCTTAATGCTTTTTTTTCCCCAATTCTACAGACATGAAAGTGCTACTATAACCATAAACCAGCAGATCATCTGCAATATTCAGCACACATCAGAGAGAAATGTTTTCAGGCAAAGTCTCATACCTGAAACTTCTGTGTACTGTCTAAGGACCATAGTCCACGATTCCTTGTAATTTTGGTACTGTATAGGCTAATATTTATTCAGCATAGATCACCATAAAGTATATTATTTTATTCAATACTAAAAATTTCCTGTACTGGGAAAATAACACACTAATTGATAAGTGGAATATAATTTAATTCCCACTGTCATGTTACAATCTTCTGACTTAATTTTATCTTCCCTCAGAGTACTGATTACAGTTAGAGATACAACTGCTTAAATACAGGGCTATACTTTTTGAACTTGACATTTTTATTGGATTTTTTGATATCTAATATATCAGACATAAAAAACCCAACCAAACAAAAAAACTCGCAAACACCAAACCAAAAAAACCAACAACAGCACCAAAACCCCTTTTGACTGCTTAATCCAGTCCTTTAATATTTTTGATGCAATGTGCCAGCTTATTTGCCATTTGAGGTGTATGAATACACTCCTGCTCTATGAGAGTTCTGTCTACTCTCTACAGAGAGGAACAAGAGCAGGTGCTATTATTCATCCTCCACTCAGCAGCCAAACAAATGGGCCTGAAATAATAGTGATACCTTTAAGATCGATTCACTTATTTGATCACACTCCCATTAAGCCAATAACTTTTTGAAGAGAAATAATACTTATGTACAACTTATATGTTGATCTCAAAGGGATTAATATCTCTTGTGATCAGAGATACACCAATTTTATTAATGAGTTAATTTCATGGGGTTGTACGGCCTCTATATACCTTATATTTTCCCTTTCCATTACAAAAAAATTTAAAAATACAAAATAACTGGGTTTCACTTATGCAAACAGCCTAAGTCTAATCTTTCACAAACACTTATTTAATTGATCAATTTGGAATCACTAGGGTGTACACTAACTCTATTAGCTTGCAGCTATGTTGTGTTGATAACATTGAACTAGAGTGTATAGCACTTCAAAGTTCTCTACACCCTGATGAAATACTGAAGGTCACCTAATTTAAGGCAGCAAATTAATGAAAAGCACAGAACATTGTTTAGATAGGAAAAGGAAGGTATAAGAGAGAGAAGTGAGTTGGAGGTGATACTGCTTCAGAGAAGTTAGCTTAGCCAGAGTGGAAACCAAGAAAAGTGACTAAAAATGAAGAGATAGACTACTTTGGGGGCAGTATATAAGGATCAAAGGAAGCTGGAGTGAATAGGTCTTCATACTGATTATCAAGGATAACAAGGGACATAACACAATTACAATATTGGTCCTGAAGCTATAAAGTAGCTTTTACTTTTCCTACCAGCCCTTTCAAAGACAACCCTCCCACACACATATCCCCCGCACTCTCCCCACTGATTTACCCAGAGATAGCTTACACCCTTTTGTTCTTATTCCAAGTGCCCTTTTTGTTCAAATATTTAACCTACCTCTATAGTACTCAGTTTTGTACAAGTGGGAGGAGGAAGAGAGAGAAGTGCTCCTCTATTTATGACTAAAGTGGCTTGTATAATTTCTCCTAAAACCTTCATATGTCTTTCAACATTTATTAATTAAATAAATAGAAATTGAAAAGTGTTTAAAGAAATGCCTTTAAAAAAAAGTAAATAAAACATCTTAACTCCTTGTATCCTTAGCTGTTGCGGTACATGCCACAACCAATCCCTGAATGAGACCTGTGTCTTCAGGGCTTGGAGCATACTGCTAAAAAAGGCTGAGAGCTGATGAAGGGATGGGTTTATGTATGGAAATCCAGGAGCTTTATTAGGCTTTGAATGAGGTCCAGGGACAAAGACAAGAACGTGATGAGGGCACAGGATTAAATACAGGATGACAGGGGCTGAACTGAAGGTCATAGTCTAATCAGAAAAAGGGAAAATGGCTCAAAGGCATGGTTAGGGACAGGGGAAACCAGTAGGGTAACAGGAGTTGGGCAATGCAGCAAAATAAGAATCAGGGGAAGACAGAACATTCTAGGCAATAGCCATAAAAGGCAAACAGGGGCAGAACAGAGATTATATAGATTTGGTGAACCAATAGAACATCGAACCTTGAGAACTCTTTACATGTGTCTGCAAAGGCCCATGGGAGGATGGCCTTTTCTCATTCTATACTAGAGGGGCGTCTCTTCTCCTTTGCCTTTGCCACTCCAGGGCTCAGACATGACCACCCTGGCAGCAGGCCCCTGGGCCTCCGCAGCTCCCCCTTTTGTTCAACTAAGAAGGCTTCCTCCATGGATTTTTGCACGCACCTAATAAAACAAGGGGCAACACAAACAATATTATAATAGCAATAAACAGAATTCAGGAAACAGTTTTAACTAAAGACAAAATAAACAGATAACATTTTAAAAGTGAATCCTTTGGTTTCCCCTGTCCCTAGCCATGCCTTTGAGCCATTTTCCCTTTTTCTGATTGGACCCTGACCCTCAGCTGCGCCCCTGTCACCATGTATTTAATCCTGTGCCCTCAGATCATTCTTGTCTTTGCCTCTGGCCCCCTCTGGAGATTAAGCCCTTTCTGAAATCCAAACAAGGACCCGTCTCTTGCTCCTTTGCCATTGCCAGTTATATTGGTGGTATGCGCCAGGCTGTGAAGGTGCAGGTCTCATTCAGGGATTCGTTGTTGCACGCACCACAACACTTAGTAATCACATCTTAAAATTACAGCTGCCCAGCCACACTCTGTTGTGCTTTACCTAAGTGCTACATTTTGTGCCCATAGCTAAATAAAGATTTCAATTCTTCCTAGAGCTCCTTTGTGTTACATACCTGAATTCTTCCATTAGTTTTAATTATAGTAATTCTGCTTTTGTTCTCAAAGATTATGCATATTGTAAATGGTCACAATGCCAGCATACTTGCTGCTTCTCTAACGCACAGAATAAAGTTCCTGTGAAGTGACGGAGGTAAAAGAGTAGTGCTGAAATATGAACTACCTAATTGTGAATACTTAACATATTTCGAGCTTGAACAAAAGTTAATTTCTGCAATTACATTACAAAATTTGTGTCATATTTTGAAGTGTACATTTTACACAGGTACTTGTGTTACTCCATTTTTAAAAAATCTTTATCTGAAATTTTGCTATCTCCTACAAAAGCACGGTAAAACGTGCAAATGGATGCAAATTTAAATTGCAAAATAATGTTTTAAAGTGAGTTTCATCATTTGAATGTGAAAGACATTGGAGACCAAAAGTATCCCATAACCTGTTTCTTAGTGAGAAATGTTGCCACATGCATTCAGTGAGGAAATAATCACACTTCCTAGAGCGCCTGAAAACACTGAGGATGAATTGTATATTCCACAAAGTTTTAAAGTTATACTATAATTTGATGATTTTATGTAGCTTTATTTTTATGCAGTGATGGGATACAAAATACTTATGGCAAATCACCTGGAGAAATCAAATTAAATTTACACAGTTTTCATCTAAGCAAGGGGAATTTTTTTTAAATTTTTTGTCTCACTGTCATGATAACTCTTGTTCTGCTGTGACTAAATCTCCATGAAAGTAGCTCAGGAAAATTCTGTAGAGTAACTGAAGGAAAACTATGTCCAGTCAATGTCACATATTAGCATTCTTGCTCTTGATGTTTATTTCCGCCCACCTACATAGCATCAGCAAATTTTATGAAGTACACAGTAATTCTTAATGAAAGTGATTACGATAAATTCATTAATAAATGTTGCTCAACAAAAGAATTCATTCACTTCTCCCAGTTCTTGCCTCAGGTCTGATGCACGCAGTCATCCAAAAGATAGACATTCAGCATTAAGAGGTATTTCATGTCCACATAACAGATGACTAAAGCATTCTTTTAGAACTGACTGAGGCAATGACAAAGGAACACTGAGAACTACCAAGATAAAGTTAAGAAACTAAAATCTTCAGAAGCCTGATATATTTTCTTTGGTGTGCCTGTAGTCCTAGAAATATATTACAATGTATTAACTAAACATAAACTTCATGAATTTTTCATGTGTAAAGAGCTTCTCAGTGAAAACTACAGAAATGATGCAGTGACTTGAACAGCTGTGTGCCAAAACTGCATTGTGCTTGAAAGTAACCTACAAATGGTTCCAAATCCATACGTTCACTTTGGCTGATCCCAAATATAAATCTCCTAATAATAAAGAAAGCAAGGTGTCAAACTCACATCATTTCAGCAAGCTCCCAGTCAATAATATTTGTGGGCAATGGATTCTGCCCATGCTCTTTCTGTTCACACATCTTTGAGTAACTGGACACACTTTCTTAGTCTGGAGCACATCGAAACCTTATGCTACGCAAGATATCCTTGCTCCATGCCCCAAATTGTCCATTTAAAGAAAATTATAACAGCATCATATTGGGAAGACAATATGTGTAATCAAATCTAGTGAAAGTTTCTTACACAATAACTAGTAATAGAAAAATTGATATGTAAAACCCTCTAAATTTCTTTATGAATATCAAATGACAATATAGGTCAGTGCTGGAAATTAGCTAGAGTGAAGAAAGTAAAAAATGCCAAAGGTTTTGGCTTAAAATCTAAACAGAAATACTTCACTATGATCTAAACAAACAAAAAGCAATCTAAACAATCTAAAAGCAAACTGGAAATTACTGAGAAAATGCAAGAGCTATGCAGTTGAAGAAAGAAATTAAACACATGAAGGGGAATGACATAATCTTCATAAGATGTGAGAAAAACTCAGTTACTAGTACTTCTGGATCTGGTGGAATTACCCTTCCAATATTAAGAGAATAGTTCTTCTATGCTGAGAAAAAAAAAGTTTGCAGTACAAAGTACAAACTATTCAAGTAAATCATGCACAGCACTGCTAAAAATACTGTGAAGTTTCATCTTGGCACCATTAAGACAGACCTCCAAGAAATGAAACATACACTGTTTGTCTACATAGAAAAATATATTTTTCCCTCATTTAAGTGGTCAAGCTCTCAATTTATACTTGTCATATTTGAATTACACTGTTCATTTTTCCTTCTTAACATCTTTTCTGTTGGGCAAAAATGCATATTCAAACAGAAAAGCTTCCCACTGAAAAAACTGCAGAAATTCAAGGAGTAATTTGAAGTTAACAGTTGGTCTTACTCAGAAATACGTGTAGGTCTGTTAGGGTATCTATACATGTTAGAGTAGCAACTACCTAGGCAATCTAGCTAAACCAAAATTTCCTTGATCTTTGGTCTGTATTGTTGACTATTTCTAGCAGTAATCTGAAGTCTTGAAACCTTCTTTTTAAATCAAATAAAAACTTTGTTTTTAATTTCTCTAAGTGTCCTGAACTTGTTGCCTCAAATATTAATGAATTTCATATTCAAATATTAACATGTGGTTTAACCAACAGAACATAACACTGCAATTTTCACATTGTAAATATGTATCTCTTAATTAGTTTGGAAATGAATGATTTTAATAACAGCATAAATCAATACAATCTACTCATGAATATGACTATAAGATATTACTACAAAATAAAATTTGTAAATAAAAAAAATTATACTTGCTACCTCTTAAGTATCTATTTGACAAGATATTTTATAATTATTTTTATGATTTTATTTTATTAATCCATCACTCTAGCTCTGTGCATTTTTATTATTTTATTAGTTTGGATATATTTGTTGAGTAGTTAAGCATTATGTGCTTATTCTAGCTTGTATTCTCTGATACTTTTTCTATTTCATGTCTTTTTATCATGATATCATATGGATAAAATCCATATGATTTTGGATTTTGGATTTTTTTGGTGTTCCACCACTTGGAACTGAATTCCAGAAGACCATGCAGAGAACTTCAATTCCAAAATAGCTAATGCAGAATGGATGAAGGATTAAAGGAAAAATGAAAATAAAATCTCAGTATCTCAATGAAGATAAAAAATTTTCAGGATTAATCATTGTATCTCAATTAATCAGCCTAATGAAGTACATTGCTGCCAGTCAGACATGCTAATCACACATTAAATAGCATTACAGCAAACATCTGAAGTACTAAATATTTTAAAGAAATTAATTACTATTGACTAAAAACTGTTCAAATTCTCATAATCTAAAATTATTCCCACTGGTTGGATTCTCTGTTTTAATGGATACTGTTTATTTAGAAATGCCCTTCTGTGAGAATATTCATAAATAAAAATAAATAAATGTTTCCAAGTACTTTCCTGGATCATTGAGCAAAATTCCAAAGAAATTAACATTCTTGTGGAATACTAAAAATGTGTGAAAAATACTAATTTACTATAAAAATACATCAATAAGATATACTAAGAAAAAAATAAATGCAACACCTAATTTTCCATTTTTGTATAACTAAATTCCCTCCCCTACATTTTCTAGTTAATGGAAATAATCAGTTTATTAATCACTGAAGTAGGATTAATTTCATACAAATTTACATTTGAACTATATCATAGTTAAAAACAGTCTACATGAGATTATGTAGAATCCTGCCCAATTCCCCTTTGAAAGGTAATAGTGATGGTTTTTCATCACATCTACAATTTGCTTCTAGTGGAAACAAACAGGTACTTCTGGTGCAGTGCTTACCTTGGGGACACAGAGAAGTATTTCTGAATCTTGTTTTCCTCTTCTGTTGCGGCATGTTTTTTGCTTACTATATTTGATTTGATTTGATTACTCTTTGTATTGCAAAGTTGTAAACCAAACCCGCCCACCGCCCCGTTATGGAGATAGTTTAGTCCCAAGTGGAAATTACCCTTTGTTCCCGAATGTTCCCTGTCCATCACCTGTTATTCAGTCCCTCATTGGTTTATGTAACCCTTTTCCCCTCTCACTGTGATTCTTTATTGGTTTATACTTTGTAAACCCCTCCTTGTTCTCCTCCCCTGAGTTTCCCTCATGGGCTCATTCATCCCCGCCCCTTGCTCCTGCCCGATAGATCAGTGGCTGTGGTCTGAGATCTGGGCTCTCTTGTGGGAACGCTTCAAAGGAATAAGCATCTTTGGAAATCCCATGAGAGGCCTCTGTCTCATCCTTGCTCCTGCCCTCGGTGTTTGGGTGTTTGCAGAGCGTGGCTCTGAGCCAGCATTTGGGTCCAGAGCTCTGCTCAAGGCTGGGCCAGCCCTGGCATGAGGCCAGAGACTTCCACCTGCTGGGCCAGCCACCCCTTTGCTCTGACACCACAACACTTTTTCACTAAGAAAAGGGAGAGGAAAGCACCCAGAGTCACACCACAAAATGCCAGGAAGTGTGTACAGTGATGACCAGATAGGCCATGAAGATGCTCAGAGGCCTGGAGCATCTCTCCTATGATGACAGGTTGTGGGAGTTGGGGTTGTTCGGCCCGGAGAAGAGAAAATTCAGAGACTTTCCAGACCCTAGAGGGGGCTACATGAGAATTGAAAAGGGATTTTTTACAAGAGAATATAGTGATAGGAGAAGGGAGGACAGTTTTAAACTCAAGAAGGAGAGGTTTGGATTAAATATTAGGATGAAATTTTTACTGTGAAGGTGGTAAGGCCCTGGAGCAGGTTGCCAGAGAAACAGGATGTTCTATCCTTGAAGTGTTCAAGGCCAGGCTGAATGGGGCTTTGAGCAATCTGCTCTCCTGAAAGGTGCCTGGCCATGGCAGCAATGTTGGAAGCAGATGACCTTCAAGGTTCCTTCCAAACAAGCCATTTTATGATTCTGTGATTCTATGAATCCAAAAAATTCTGTTGAATCAGAAAAATGCCACCTCGTGTTTCATTTCTTTTCACAGTTTATTGTGAATATCTTGAAAATTGAATTCACAGCCAGAAGGACACCAAGTGGTACACCTTTGTGAACTTCAACCAAAATGCTCTTTATATTTGCTTCCCTCTTTCTCTCCACTCAGATCTGACTACTCCTTTCATGTTATGCACAGTGACAATCTGATTAGCCATCAGGGAAGAAAATTAAATTGCCTCTCTGATACACAATACAGAAACTATATCAATCTCTGAATTAACATTTTCTGCATTCACAGACTCTCCACACCAGTAAAATATTTCTTAAAATAAGCTTAAGTTCCAAGGAAATAAATTATTTTCAATTTTCCACACTATTGTATTACCTACTACAAAAGCAGAATTTTTCTCGGCGCTGATTCTGAATTATTTATTCTATCCATACCGTTGGCCAGAACTAATGTGTAATAGTAGCAGCTTGAATAATTGTGGGGAAAAGCAAATTCTAGTGTCAGAGGCAAAAAACAGGAGAGCCAGTTTGTTGTTAAAGTGTTGCTAACAAAGTAGCTAATTGTTTGCCTTGCTGAGAAGTAATCACCTTTTAACACTGCTGAGGTTGAAGGGTCAAGAAACAAAACTACCTATTTGGTACAACCAGGACCAGCTAACTACATAAACATCTCACGAGGCAAGATGATAGGTAGCAGACCGAACAAACTGGTCTCCTTTCCTAAATTTCTCAGCTTTTGTAGCCTTCTCTGCCATGTATTAACCCCAGTGGGTTTTAAGTCTTAAACATGTGTGACCCATTCTGACATACAATTACACTTAAGCTTCCGTTTTGTAAAATAAAAGTTTCTTGAGTTTGTGTCCACTGAGTGCACTTCCTCACATCCTGCAAGGGTGAACCAGCAGACATTCTAAAATGGCAGAAAGTAAGAGCAAACAGGGGAAAAAGTCTGAACAGCAAGAAATTCCATTGTAAAACAAAGAAAATGAAAAACTGAAATAAATTTTTTAAAACATTTGTTAAGAGTTACAATTTAAAAAATAAAATAATCAAACCACAAAAAGACAACCAATCAGAAAAAAACTCCATCCGTTCAACACCAAAAAAAGTAAGAAACATATTTGCTTCTTTCCCTTAATGGCTTTTCCCTATGGTTAGACTAGTGGAGTAATTCAGATTCTCTACCTTTGACAGCAGCATCACTTTTAGTAGTTTGTGGTGGGTTGATTCCCATTCCCCCCCATTGGTAAGATGGGAGAAAATAGGAACAACAAAGGAAGAAAACCTTCATGATAGTGAGTTTCCCAATAAAAACAATTTAGTCATTTAAATAAAGACAAAGGTAAAAAACAAAACAAATGATGCAAAGGAAATGAGTCACAACCTTCTGATGCTCATCTAGTTTCTGAGCAATGGCTGCTTCCTCCAGAAAACACTCCTCACAATTTTTATTGCTGAGCATTATATTTTATGGTATGGAATATCTCTTTGGTCAGTTCAGATAGGCTTTCTTGGCCTTCCAGAAGAGCTACTCATAGAGAGGGGAAAAACTGAGGAAGAGAGAAGTGTTGATGGTCTACAGGCACTGCTCAGCAATAACAGACACACTGGCATATTACTAATGTTGTTTTAGTCATGAAGAAAAATACATCATGCTGGCAGAGACAAATAAAAGTAATGTAGTCTCAGCCTAGACCCAGTACACAGTCCCTTGGATCACACAGTACAATTCATAACCTTGAGTCAGGTGTTTGCAAAAGAGGCCTCCTGCACCTAGAATGCAAGCAGCAAGAGACGTCTTCAATCTGTATTGCAGGATGGTGTTTCAGGAGTCCCATTTTTAAGTAGATGACTGAATATGTAGGAGACCATGGTGCCACATGCATATGGAGCAAGCCAAAGAATTACTCAGTAACCTTTGACAGGCTTCCATTAAGTACACTGTATTATGTTAACGAGGTTGTGTAAACCTGAATGCAGAGTGGATTAAGAATACCCAGGCCTCATTGATGAGTATCTTTTGAACTGAAGTGCTCGAGCATCTCTCTTTTAACTGTAATGATATTTACAAAATAGTGCATCCTTTACAGAGAGAGAAGATGTAGGTATGATTTTCTAAAATTTAGATGAGCTCTCCACCCTTAATCTCCTGTTTCTGGATAACTACCCATAATCACTGTATTACTAGCTTAATATATTGTAACAAGTTTAATATGTTATGTACCATCTTCGGTGGTGTTTCTGGTATCCAAACCTTTTTTAAAGAATTTCCTTCAAATTGCAAACCCACCATATTCAAATAAAGAGGACTTTATCTCAACCATCATTGCATAAAGATGCAAAGACATAATTTTGAAACAAGAGGAAATAATACATCTTCCATTCTCTCAAGAGCTTTAGCCACCGTCCACCTCATCTCCTGGAACCAGCTCTTTACTGCCTGACACATCCTTCTAACCCCATTCTGACCATCGGAACAAGCTGCGGTAGTAGCAATTTTGCTTCATGTATCTACTGAATTCCCATGTACAGGACAAGGAGCAGACTATGCATTTCTCTCTCATTCCTCATCTCTGTTGTGTTACACTGACAGTTCTGGAGCACTTCTTGTTTTTTATAAACAATCCTTAAGGAAAGTAACTTACCATTTTGTGAGGAGTAACTTCCTGGAAGTTTAATTTTTTTTTTCTGTGCAATAACAATACAAGCAGCAGGAGAGCAGTTCACCAATACATAATAGATCTAACTATGCTTTACTGAGATTGTCTGTCAGAGAGTTAGCTTAATGGCATTAGTCAACACTTAGAAAAGGACTGCAAGGTCATGCAGCTGTACTTTATTTAGACCTAGAGAGATCACCTTCAAGTAATAAAAACAAGTTTAGTTCCTTTGCCCATGTAATTTCTGGCTTGCTGATAAGACTGTCAAAGCTCATGTCATTTATGGTTGCTAAAGATGCTATTCTGAGATACTGTTTTAAGTGAATCAGCTGATAACTGCCAATAAACAGGCAACAAGGGGTAACAATTTTTATCTATATGGTCTTGCACTGCAGACTGGAAAAGCACTGCACATTGAGTCAATGTGAACTGGCTTTGTCCTCATTCAGCCAATCTGATAAATGAAACAAATCAGTAAACCCTGACCACTATTCAATAAATTATTTTGTTTCAGGTTAGACCAAACATTGTGGTAAATTGTATTCCAAAATGGAATTAAATAACTGGAAAAGTTTTAATAATCAAACATATGACAAACCTGATGATAGCACTGTCTTTACAGTAAAAAGAGTAAATTAATTTGAAACAAGGTCAGAGACAGAATAATTTGGACATAAGATATTCTGTGCAGCAATAAAAAATCAAAGTGGAATGACTTACCACTTCTTCATGGGTAGCACTTTCTACGTTTATACCATTAACCTAAAAACAGATATGATGGAAGAAAATGATTTGTAATGCGAAGTTAGTTACTGAAATAAAAGCAATTATGAAACAAATGTCTGTGGAAAAAAAGCAAATGTTTACTGACCTGTATTATTGCATCTCCTATAAATAACATTCCTGTCTGTTCAGCTGTGGGATTACAGAAGGAGTAGATGTTAATTGACACTACTGAAAAAAATGCTATATTCTCTTCCAGCAATTAGTTTAACACACTCTTTTTAATCCTCATTTGAAACAGATTTGGTTGTGAAAATACCAATAGCACAGCAATGACTATTCGTCAAAAAAAAGTAATAGATTCCTAGCAATTAAAAAAAAATTAAGATAGCTAATTTCCAAGCATAAAGAAATTGTTTAGTATGGAATACAAATGTCAGTTCTCACTAATGAAGGATTTAATTAAATTATGTGGAAAATGTGATTCACAATTTTCATTATTTTTCCACAAAAGGGAAACAGGAGTTTCTGAAAGTACTTAGCAATTCTTTTCCCCCTGAACAAATTTACAGGGACTGCTGTATTTCAATAGGTTATGACTAGAAATTAATACAATTTTTAAATATGAAATTTGAGTTAGTTTTGTCCCTAAGAATAATATTTCGATCTACAATTTGTATGTTCCTGCCTTACAGAGTTAATGGGAATAATGTCACGAAACTCCAAACAATCTCCATAGATACAAACAATGAACAATGACTTCTAAATTTTTAATTTTTTTTTTTAAATTTGAGGATGTTTATCTCATGAAATGCATTAATTAATTAAAAGTAAGGTTCTTATCCTGAAAAGACTGATAGTGTTATAGAAGGCCTATTAGTCTTATACATGGCCTTTAAGGTCACAAGCTTGAGGCTTAGAAGAATGCCATCAATGTTAACAAAGATAGTATTATGAGAAATGAAACTAGAAGTAAAAAAGAAAAGTCTGCATAGAATATTCTTAATTTCTGCGATTTAGCTGTTGCTACTGCAGATGTACCTTTGTTACAAAACAGTATTTTTAAAAAAGAAATTGTTCATCACTCTTTTGGCAGATAAAGGATTATAGTTCATTAGTCAATATGTAGGAAATATTTCAGTATTTATTTTAAAAATCATGTTACAATTTGCTTTGGAGGTCTTTATCCTACTTCTCATTCTACTTTGTATTTAAAAATACGCATATAGTTTGTAATAGCCAGTACAGAAAAGACATCTACGTACAGAAATTTAACAGAATTAAAGCAGTTCAAAACTGTCACAAAGCAGTCTCAAGTAGTCTTTTCTGGTACATACATTAGTAGAGGTGCTGAATATTACCTTGGGCATCTCAATACTAAACTTCTGTTTGAGATATTAGTATACATACACCAATAGTGAAAAATGTGAACAATTTTTAATTCAGTGCTTATGTTAGGACCATCTGGCCATTTTGAAAAGATGGAAGCATCCTTGAATTGGAAATAAAAGGAAGAGGGTGAGTTTGAAATTCCAGTTGTGGCAAAGCAACAGAAAAGAATGAATTCAAAGTATGTATGCCTTGTCCAGGGTGTCTTTGACTCAGGAGTGGAGAAATTTAAAGCATGTTTGTATGAGCAAGTTGCCATGGTTCAACCTCAGCTGGCAACTATTTACCATGCAGCCACTTGCTCAACTCTCCTTTCCAACCCCATTTTTCTGCCCCATGCCATCCTGCAGGAATGGGGAGAAGACTTGAAAAAAAAAAACCCACCAAAAAAACTTGTGGTTTAAGAACAGTTTAATAATTGAAATATAAAATAATGATAGTAATGGAAAGGTGACAGTATGCAATAAAACCCAAGAGAAACAAGAGATGCACAATACAATTCCTCATCCATTGCTGACTGACGCCCAGCCTGTCCCTAAGCAGCAACTGGCAGCTCCCAGCCAATTCCAATTCCAGTTTACATTCCAAGGATGATGTTCTATGGTATGGAATATTTCTTTGCCATGGAATATTTTTTTGGCCAGTTTGGGTCACCTCTCCTGGTCATGCTTGCTCCCAGCTTCTTATGCACCTGTTTGTAGGTAGACCATGGGACAGTGAAAAGCCTTTGATTTAGGGAATTATTATTTAGCTCTAACTAAAATATCAGTGTGTTATCAACATCATTCCCATACTCAATCAAAAACACAGCACTGTACTAGCTAATAAGAAGAAAATTAATCCTATCCCATCTGAAAACCGGGATACAAATATGTGAAGAGGCGGAACAGAAAGTGATCATGATTCGAAGAAGTTGATGTTGAGGTTCCTTATATCCATGCTGTAAGTTTCAGGGATTTTAAACGAGGTCAGACTGGTCCTCCAGTCTAACTGCTCTCAAGTGAATAGAACCTGCCCAAGGAAGATTAGTACAAAAAACTTTCTGTTTTGTGGACCCCTAAGCAGCCTATCCTAGGGCACACCAGTACCACACCATGATGCACTCCTGCTGCCAGTAACAGCTGCAAGACGGCCCAATAGGCAGAAGCAGACCTTCCTTACAAGTACTGCAGTAATCCTTGAAACTGGAATCAGTGTAGAACCTGAACAGCAACTAAACAAAGTGAAACA
This sequence comes from Anthoscopus minutus, assembly GCA_013399455.1. Lineage (NCBI taxonomy): Eukaryota > Metazoa > Chordata > Aves > Passeriformes > Paridae > Anthoscopus > Anthoscopus minutus. The sequence goes on from VWYI01047913.1 coordinate 21,373, forward strand.
CAGGGAGAGTGCATCCTCAGCCTCCTTCAGGAGGAAAACCCTGGGAAGCCAATCCTCAGATATTACTCTGTCTGTGTGGGGGGTCACAGCAGAATTCATGTTACAACTCTCTGCAGCAAGGCAGATGTGTCTGCTCTTCCACAAGTACCAGTCAGCTGATCTGCAGGCTACAGGTGTGATCAGGTGTGATGAGGACCGCACATGGGGGCAGCAGCAGTGCTGCTTTCCTGAGACCCTGTGTAATTGCCTCTGCAGTGAAAGCAGCTGTTGCTTTTGGGATGATCAGTTGGAAACAGCAATATAGGAAAAAGCAGTAGAGAAAGAGATGTGGAAATGTGAGAGATGAATTTGGAAAGAATTTCTGTTTTAGGTGAAAACAGAAAAATGTAGGGCAAGAAAGCAAATCATACTGAAACAGAAAGAGTTTGTGTGAAAGCTAAGATGCTGATGGAAGAGTGCATGATGAATATTTACAGGCAGGTAGGTAGGTATTACCATTCTCCTGGATGTTCATCTATCTGTGATCCACTGCCTAATGACACAACAGCACAATTGTGCAACATTGTCTGAGTTTTCTGAGAAAACTGCAGCATTGTAACAAGTTATAATAAAACACATAGACTGGTATTAATGCAAAAAAAGGAAAGACTAAATTCTAGACACAGCTAAAATTCTTGAAATAGTGCTATTTAACAGCTCAAGGCTTAAAAAGGTAAAGCAGTGATATGAAAAGTTATAAAACCTCAAGAAAGAAAACTGGGTAAATAGCAGATCGTAATTTGGCAGCACTGCTCCTTCCAGGGAGCAGTGAAGGCTCAACCTTTCCCCTGGAGCTGTTGACTGACAGGTCAACAAAGACCCATTGCTCATTCCTCAGGGGTGATGAATACTGCAATATCCCCAGACACCTCAGGTGGGTTAGCCAATAAATTTTATAGTTTAAGAGCACTAAGCAATTATTCTGCTTGCAGAGTCTTGAAAAAGAATCAAGGCTGTCCATGTAAGTAAATGAGAGAAGGAGCATTACGTGGTCAATACCAAACACTCAACAAACTGAAACAAGCACTGCATTTGGGACAGAGAATTTTCTCTAGAAGTGCTCCATATTAACCAATAAGCTGGACACCTGCTGCTACCATCATGGCTATGCTTCAATGTCTGGGATGAAAGACTTTGGGCTTAGCTAATGATCTATAATTTAAAATCAATGATGATTACTAAAAAATATATTTTCCATAAATCTGATTGTAGAGGATGTGTCATTAGAATTCAATATTTATAATATAGTTTAGAAATATATAAAAATAAATTGACTGGAGAAACTATGTGGAGACAGTCAGTCCTTTTTCTCTAAGGCATATTTTAAACCTGAAGATATGACATCTATTGATGTTTTAATGAAATCACATTCTCTCTACATGACAAAAATATTAAGCAAAATCTTCCACTCTATGTGAAACTTTCTCCCACTGGCAGTATCCTCATATACAAAGATGCTTATGAAAGGCTGCTCTAAAATTATCAGTCACAATGTGTAAAATGAAGCAATACTAAAACCAAAATACTTCAAAAAGAACTTTGAGCTACCACAGAGCATATAACCTCACTGACCAAAACAATAAACACAACTTTTTCAGAATCCAGAAAACTTTTGAAATTTTACTTGAAATAATATTTTAGTTGAAGTGAATTGATATCCAGAAAAATACTAAAAAGAAAATAAGCACAAGGTATTGATAAGCAGACATACCGGGCTGTAAAAATAAAAAATGAGGCATGTGTTACAATAAATAGTGCTACATCATCTTTACTCTTCATTTTAATTATGTTTAAAGAGATTTAATGCTGATTAAATGCTGAACATTGATTAAATTCAAAAGTAATACTGAAAAAAGGAAAGCAGGACAGAAACTTAAAAGAGCTTATGCTTAAGTAATGGTTTGAAAATAATCATTAGAAAAAACTAAAATATTACTTTTGAGAGTATTAGATTTGAAAAAATTTCCCAAATGTAAATGATACATCATTCTAATCTTTTAAAAAAAACCCAAACCAAACCAAAATAAACCTCAGGCAGAGCCATGAACTATTAAAAATTCTTCTGCGCTTAGTGAGAAGGGAAAAGAACCAGTAATCCTAGCTTTACTTTGCTTACTTTTCCTATCCACTAGGGCTGAAGAAGGGCTGTATCAAATTTTCCAAAATTTCCAAGGTAATGAAATGGTAAATTTACTGAACAGAATTTCTGGAAATAATTAAACTAGTTAACTGATGCACAATCTCTATGCAGATTTAAGTCTGTAGATAATCTGATATCTTTATATATTTCAAGATTGGTCACAGTAAATATTTTCACACAATTTTTATTTAATTCCTTAATCACAGGAGAAACATAGAAGGTACTATATCTTATGACAAAAGATGTTGCTTAAAGCAGACAGTGAGCTGCACGGACTCATTGACCTCTCAATTCACAAGCTTAACATTAAATATATGCATAAGTATTTAACTGCATGAAGAAAATCTAAATGAATAGTTAAGAAACTGGATGAAATTAAAAGATTGGAAAAATTAGTATTAAGGATGCAAAGATAGCTTCAACATATCCAGAATTTTTTCCCCTTCTCTTCCGTGAATTGGAAATAACTACACTCATGACTGTAAAGGTACATCTGGTGCAAGCAAGACCTTAATCTGTGATTTAAAACTCAAGTATATTAACTCAATTATTGATAGACATTGGACCTTAAATACATTCTTATTAGGTTGAATAGAAAAAATTCCCTGAGTCAGAGATCAAAATACCTTGTTTTCACTTGTTAAGTGATCTTCAATAGGTCATTAAGATGTTCATTCTAATAAGAGGTACTGCCTTTCATGGACTGTCTAGTCTTGAGAAAGCAACAGTTAGAAAGAAAGAAATCCAAATGTTAAGGATGTTCTTCTATGCCTTCTGAAAATAAGTTTAGAGATGGAGGAATATGTCCATGAGAAAGCACAATCAGTATGCTAATTTCATAAATCATTAGCTTTCTAATAATAAAGAAAAATAATACTGTCAAAGATAATAAAAGACTCATAGAAAATAAGATTAATGCTAAAAAAACCCTGAAGACATTTTTAAGTGATATTAGGAACTAATGTCCAAAAATTAAACACCACCCAGCTTCAACTGTCTTGTATTCTAATGAGGCCTTATGTTCTAATGAGGCTATATGTTCAAAGATGGCTTTGCATTCAGTCTTCACTGTCACTAGCAAAAGGTGTAACAAATTTTTGATCCACTCTGGCTTCCTTATAAACCTAAATACTTCTGTTTGTGCTTAAGTCGTCCTTAATATTGAGCTTGCTGGCTCAGTGGAAAGAACCTTCCCTGAGGTGATGAAACTAAGGTGAGAACAGCTGTGGGAATGAAGAATATCAGTTGTGGACACAACTATGCTGTGTAGCTCAGTGCAATCTCACGTCATACCCACCAGCTTGTTCAGACTAGGCTGGGTTACTGAGCTTGTACCCTTCTGGTGACTGGAGTCAACACCAAAACCCAGAAATATACCCATGGAGGAGGCATCACATACAATTTCACACTGAACCATCTTTGTTTGGCATGTAATTGTTAAAAGCCCTCATCAAACTGATGCCATGTCCTCCAGATGGTCCTGAATGCAGGCAGCCAGGATGTGATATTTGGACACAGCCTCTGTTTGCAGAGCACATGGTTTTAAGCCAAGAATGTTTCAGTCGCTGAATATCTGGAGTTCATTCCAGTCTTGCCAGGGTATACAGCATCAGTTAGAAATGGACTGAACATAAAACAGAAGATTTTTCAATACAGAAGAATGAGAGTTATGAGTCAACTTTTGTTACAGAAGGTGGGAAAAAGCATTCAAAGTAAGATTTTAATTAATTTTGGATCTTAAGAGAGATCTTTTTTTAAACTGACACAATGCAAACTAACCCTATTCCACTGGGATTTATTTAATTTTATTTACCCATTTTCACCACGCCTCATGAGCTGAACCCACTGCTTTGTTTCATCAGTGCTGCTTGTCTGACTCCACATGAGCTATGAGAAGAATTTGCAGCAGTAGTCAAATTATTGCAGAGGGTCTCACAAAATGAGAAGTTGCATCAGATAAAAATGTGATTGCTAACTGGATAATTCTGCAACACAAAACAGTACTTTATTTTTTGATGCTTAAACAACCAGAATTTCAAATATTATATGCAGTAAATCACTTGTACATAGGATGAGGTTAGATTTCAAAATACATTCATTTTTACAACCTCCACTATCTAGATTCCACAAACTCATAAAGAATCTTTAGTAATCAAAAATGGGAATACACAGAGAAAGATGTAAACACATGAAATCTTTTTAATTGATCTGATGGGTTCACAGTACAACAGGTAAACCTGACTAATGTGATTTCTTTCCAAGTACAGGACATTATGTTACATAGCCCTAAGGATAGGGCTCTACATTTATTTGACTGTAAATCCACAACATTATTTACCCTGAATAAATTGTTAATATGATTATAGCATGTATATAAAAATATTATGTTTCAGTGAACTCATTGAGGAAAGAAGACTGATCTAGAATAACTTAATTTGAAATTTATAAACACAGTGATCACAGCTCAGAGGTCAAAAAGATAAGAATAGTATTTATAGGCACTGTTGCTATGGATGTGCTTCTGTGGAATAATGAAAAGAAATCCTACTGAAATGTTCATCCTATTTCAAAAACTGAAGCAAAAATGCTGTCAGCTGATGCTTAGCTCAGTACCAACTGATGCCTTGAGCTCTTGGGTTTTCTATTCTGCATTGGCATGTGGCTTTTTGTTCAGGGTTACTAAGATCCTTTCACAAGGTGATGAAGACGTAACAAAGCTACTCTAATTGGGACTCAAGGAAATTTTTTCCAAACTTCAGGCTGAAAGTATAAACAACGTGGAAGGAAGAAGGCGGGCAAGTGGGACTCCTGTATGCAAATGGACCCAAAGGTATAAAAAGAGTGAGATCTTGGGACTGGCCCCTGCTCCCTTTGCCTCCATCTTGGAGCCATCCGGGCTGAGCCCCCATTGTAGCACTGGTGCTGCCCAGGTGTGGCATTTGAAGGCCTCAGTAAATATCCTTTATTCCTCTTAACTCCATCTAGCCTCTGTTCCAGCTCTTCCAGGCATCACAACAAAATCACTTTTCTAATGCTTGGAAAAATTAAACAGTATAAAAATAGACAACCAATTAGTTTATTTAGATAGCACAAAGATTATAGAGATCTAAAAAAGAAGCAATTGTTTAATTCTATTATGCTTCTACTTTTGGAACTAATAATAGCACTATATACAAGCAAAGTAAGGTTGTAAGTGTGATTTTATGGTATTTTCATATAAAAGGCATTAAATTTCATTAAAAGTATCACAAATTATCAACCATTTTAGGAAATCAGCTTTTTAGTTATTACAGAGAATTTTACTCATGTACCTTCAGGCATTTTATTTAAGTACAAAAAGCAGAAATTGCTTTTTTATCAGGTGAATGATTTATTTTCTAATGTTACTGCACAATGAAGCCTTTTGTATTTCTGAAAATTCAGTATATTTTCTTGAAACAGCAATGAATCTCTCTGCTTAACTAAAAGCCAGTCTTAAATCCAGCCAATCAGTTTCACTGTCATTGGTACCTTGTGTAATGAAAGTCTATTAGTGATTTATCTACATTATGAATACATAGGTTTTCAGTCCAAAACTTAGTTTTAGATAAATCTGTACTGGTCTCATCTTTCTGTCATGTATAATACTTTCTCTCATTATATTAAACTTTTTACAGATATTCTTTTAAATGTAAATACATCTGTATTTCAGTACATGTGTCTGTGTATCAATATCTATATTATATAAATGGAGAGAGAATGCACATATTTGTAGAACACTTATTTTCCCTTAAATATTATTACCAGATTGTTTTCTGTTTCATTTGAACACTGGAATCTAAAACCAGAAAAGTAGCCTCAATATGAGATGAATTTAGACATTCTCTTACTTAATTTCCAGTTATATATGATACTAGAAGAGTAACACTGTGAATAGATCTGTTAAATATCTTAGGAGTGATTTTCAAATTTGAAGTAAAAAGCTGACCCCATAAATACTGTTGTTGCATTTGTTACTTTACAAACAAATACAGATAAAGAAAAACTACCCACAATGTACAAAACTCTGAATGCTATTCTATATAGCAGCTCACTACTAACCTTGGTTGAAAGTACTATGCTCTAAGAGAATAGGACATAAATTTCCTTGTTGGCGATTAGTTTCCTGAATTACTTCCCTTAGACCTCAATGCTTATATTAATTTATTATTATTATTTTCATGCACATTTTATTGGTATTGTTTATTATACTGTGTATTTAAGGAGCATATCACTGTTCCATATACAGTAACACAATTTATATAAAAACACCTCCTGTTCCTCCTGTTCCTGCAGAAACAATATTATAAAAAGAGATATAAGTACTGTACACAGGAAACTTGAAGCAGTGTTTTCAACAAGATACAGGCATAGACAAGCCATTCAATATTCACTAGGTATCAGATGAAATCAGGCATTCATTTTAAGTAAAAACAGGTCCCCCGAAGAAAATGCAGACAAGAAAAATCAGCAGTCTGCGACCTGGTAAAGTGTGAGTCTAAGCATAGTGTCAAGCAAATGTGCTTCATCTCCATTACAACAAAGCAGGAAAAGAGCCTGATCAGTTCAAAAGATCATGTCAGTGGCTTTGAGACCTTTAAGAAGCAGGACATGCACTGAGGGTCACAGTCTTTATCTTTTTTTGAAGGAAAGGTAGGTTTGTACTAGGGAAGAGAAGAAATACATAGAAGCTTTGGAAGACAACAAATCTTAAAATATGTAAATGCATGCCTCAGAAAAGAAAAGAACGAACTTACCCCCATGTCCACATCCACCACAAAAGAGAATATAACTGCTTTTGATCATCTAAGACCCTTAGTTCATGTTGCAGGGCACTGCCCACCCACATGTAACTTTTCCTCACTTAAGAGCCATTTTGTTTTCCAGACTGGTTCTCCAACCTGCCAAATTCAGTCTCAGGCATAAGAAGGTCTCCCAAAGGTTCTTTTTGCTAGATAAATGTCGGTGTAACACTTAACCAGGATAGACTATATAGATTTAGATTTTGTGTTGTCTTAACCATAATAAACACTACAAATCACTCTCTGCAGGCACCTAGGAACAGTTAGTCATACCACATATCAATGAATTACTGTGTGGGGGAAAAAAATTCATTTGTACTTTTCCTATCCTCTGCATTATAAAAGTTCAGTAGATCTCCTCTGTCATAATTTTGCAAGTAACTTTAAATATTTTGATTATAACATAACTGTCTTACTGAAGTAAAAATGGATTCCTGATAATAACTACAGTACTATATAAGTAAATAGCATAAGTTACCTGCTTGGTCTTTAAATATTTTTGATATGACGACAGGCACTTTGTGCTCAGCACCACCCTGTAAAAGAGACATATTGACCATGAGATCTCAAAACTGAAGTGGTCATACTGAAATTTAGAAGAAGAAGATAGATGTTACCCATACCTTTATGCTTAAGCCCAAGCCACCAACTGGTTGTCTACGAAGTGTAACAGTTCTGTGCTTTAAAAAATTGTAGAAAAAATAAATTTAGGTGAAAATACAATATCTGAATGAGCATAAAAGATGTTCCTAGGCTCTCATTTACTTTAAAAAAATATAATTCTTAAAAGTAGTCTAGAATCTGAATGATCATTTCTGAAGTATCATTCAACACTGATTTATAGGTACTTAATTAATTCCTTATCACAGAGAGCAGAACTTGTGAGTTGTGTATTCAGACTTTAGTATGCTTTTCTATCTCTCAAATTATATTCTTCCTGGACCGAAATTCGTACATACTTGTCGTTTGACAAGGGGAAAACTATATGAAGAGCTCAGATATGTGCATTTGCATAGCTATAATGTATGCATATTTGTTCTAATTTTTTAAAAATACCTATGTTTCTAGTCTACATCTTCAGATATGTATATTTTTTTGCACCATATGCTGAAACTTTTAGTAATAGTCTGCTTCAAATGTTTATTTTTTCATTTCAAATTTAAGTGCGTAACAAAGATAAACCTTTATCAATATTTTTCTGAAGAAATGTATCATATATTTAACAATGTGCTGAATTTTATGTTTCAGTACTGTGTAACTCATGGCTCCTGACAACGTAATAATAGCACTTCATCTGTTGACAATAATTATACAGTTGATGGGAACAGTTTTTTTGGAACATGCTGAACAGTAATGGATAGAATACGATCTTCTTTAAAGTTATTTCTGAGCAGATAATTTTTTTTCTTTCTCTGTACATTGGAAATTGTATATAATATATGTATACTTTCTGTCTGAGTGTTTTACAATTTCACTGATTCAGATAAATAGAAATTTTTACTTCAGTAGTCAATACCATAATCTTATCATGCCAAGTTATTTTAATATATTTATAGCTCTTTTTTTTCCTAACACTCATCATGCTAGACATATATCCATATTGACTCAGAGGAAAGCAAAACAAAATAAATCTGGAATCTCAGTTTCATTTTAGGTGGATAAAAATAATACATACAGTAAAAACCAGTTAGGAATAGTTTCACACATTTTCAAAGTTGCTTCTTTTCCCATGAATACTGTACTACACTAGTCTCTGCTAAAAATGTAAAACTGCTGCATTATGAACATGGTACCTGACATATCAAAAGGTTTATATGATTCAATTTCAGCTGATATAATTCAGTTTCTTTGAAATCTGTGCTAATGCAAATTTTTTCATAGGTTTTTTTCTTCATTTTGAACTGCATCAAAACTTTTGATCACAATTATCACACTTGCTGACAACGTTCAGATCCGATCTGAATTAGAATACATCCCTAACTTTTAATTCAGTAACTCATTCCCAAGAGATGCTTTTTGGGAACTAATGGCTGTTTGCTTACTTAATTCTTGTTTTACTCCACCTATATTTACACCTTGAAAATATATTATCCTAATATATTCCATCATGAGGAGACAATAAAATAAATATTTCCAAATTTTAGTTTGCTTTAGCATGATCATACAACAAATAGAAAGCTGCTACGTGGATAGCTTTAGCTGTTTTATAAAAAAGACAAGTAAGGTACTACTTACTGGCATCTTATGCTTTCAAATAGAGCTAACATGCATTTTAATATGACTGATAGGTAGCCCTATGAAGCTACTATTTGCATAACATTGGTATAATATTGATATTTCTATTTTAATGGTTCACAGCATTGCTTATTACAGATATTCAAATATTCTTATTAAAAGAAGATATTAAACTCATACTTAAATGATTCTTACATAACAGCTTAGTAAAATCTATGTTTAAAAAATGCAAAAACTTTCTTCTTTTCAAGATGTTCAAATTTCAAAGTAAAATGCTAACAGCTGAGCATGATTAAGTATCATGACCAAGATCATTTACACAAATTTATTTCAATTCTATGATGATATATAATTTACTATGACTATAAAAAGCACAACCTTCTTGCCCTGTTTGGCTTTTTTAAGGAAACATGAACAGCTGCTGTTAGAAAAAGGGCAGTCAGCTCAGTAGACTTTAGGCCTGAGTCAGTCCAGAATTTATTATGGAAGGACAAAATTCCATGACTATGAAATCTAGATTGAAATTCAGAGTAGCTTTGTAAGTAACTATGAAAGAAAATTCTACTCCAAAACATCTTGCCAAAACTGAACTGCAATATTTGTAGAGAAATAAACAAACCTGCTGAACTGCAATATTTGTAGAGAAATAAACAAACCTATCTTTTTGTGATGTTAATGTCATGAACATATGCAGCTGAAAACCCAATGTGTATTTCTCAGTCAAACGTACAAAGAACTTAGTTCACTTTTTGGTTGCCTGCAGGCTAGATATAATTTTTCTTTCTAGATGAATTTATTTCTGGTTTTAGAATGAAGTAAGACATGCATTTATATCAGTGTTAAAAAATAAAAAATATAAGGCTATAGATGACTGTGAAATTTTATTTCATTATAGGGAAGAAAAACTCTTTAGACAGTCTTACAAATTACCAATCTGAACAGCAAAGCTGAAATTATTTTTTTTTAAATGACCTTTTTTGCTTTTAAACTAGCATTTTGTTTTGTTTTGTTTTGTTCAATAGTATTTGCAGTTTCTTGAAACTCTATTCTCATGGGTTCCAAAGCACTCGATGTGTACTCTGTAACAATCACTCATTACAGGTGTGCTACCAAGCAGAAGCAATTATGTACCCCCCATGGCACAACAATCTGTTTTGTTTCCTGTTTCTAGGAGATTAGAGGACAAACATACCCCACATAAAATTTCAGGATGCATTTGAATAGGAGATTAGAGGACAAACATACCCCACATAAAATTTCAGGATGCATTTGAATAGACAGAATGTAAGCAATAAAACTGTAATTGGCAGGATACCAATATGAAATATTCCTATATTTTTGAGACCTTTTATTGTTGCAAGCCGTCAACTGGTGAGGCAGAAAATTTCAGGAACTCCAAGAATGATGCCAGACAGGGAATATATTGAAAAGCAGATATAACAGAAAATTTTAACCATATAAACACAGACACCATCCAAAACAACACTATGTCAACAACTGTACAGAGAACAGACTACTTGGCAACAGGTGCTTCTAACAGCTAAAATGAATAACACATCTGAAAAAAAATCTATACATTTATTAGTTGCAAACTGAATGATACTTTCAAATGTAATGGGGAGAACTATATGGTCAAATACCCATCTTTTATGTATGAGATAGCTATACACAGAAGACTTACTAAATTTTGTTAAAAAACAATGACTTAATAGAAAAGTTTATCTCTGGGAAGGTCTTTTACATCTTGGTATTAGTTCATATGAAGTGGTACAACTGGAGCTTAATGGGCAACATGAGAAGGCAATTGCAGTGCTTATTTCTGTTGCTGTGTTTCAGGAAGATTTTATATACACCTGTCTACCTTACATGTCATTATTACCAGGTTGTTAACACCCAGGACTGGCACCGGTGGTAAAGGATCTCTCTTTAGAAAAAAGTATTATATCTATCTGTATATCTATCTATCTATCTATCTATCTATCTATCTATCTATCTATCTATCTAAAGGAATATTGTACTATGGGGATTTCAAAGGAGATTCTGCTTGAAGCACTTCAAAATCATTTATATAAAGAGATTTTTTTTAAAAAGACTGTATGTACAATATTTTACTTTTCTGTTCCAGTCTGCATGAAAATATGAATTAATACATATAATATTTGTTATTATTATTTCCAAGTATCAAACTGAAGTACATAGCAGAAAACGCTGGAGCACCTGACACAGACCATGTTCTCCAGGTTTTGTAGAAACTCTTCTAAGAAACAAGCCCATTCACAATGGCTAGGACAGGTTGGAAGAGTCAGATCACCAGCACTTTAATTCTGTTCTTTTCCCTTCTACTTAGCAGTAAGACTACTGCGATGACCCTACCAGTGTCCTCCTGGACTGCCCTGTCCCCATAGCAAGGAGGTCAAGTGGGGAGTCCCTATGCTGACTTGTCTCCTGTGGGAGCATCTTTCCTGCTGCAGGATCTGGACAAAGACAGTATTAAATTTGGCAGGAATAACTCTATTAGGGTAGGACCATAATTACAAGCTGGGAAGAGCTGCAAAGGTCATACCTCCTCGTACTTCCAGTAATGGCCTTGGGGATAACTAAGCTGACCACTGCCCCCCATGTGATGGTGTCACTTCCTCTCCATCCTTTGGCTTCACTGACCAGTAACATTACAAGGGTAAATTCCTGGTACCAACTCCACTTGTTAGCCTGAGCCTGTGTGCATGGGCTAAGAGTAGTTGGGCTAAGCTCTTCAGTTATCAAGGGCTGCTATGTGCCTTATACTACTTGAGTATATATATAAAAATGGGTCAACTGATAGCAGTAATGTTCGTAACAATGGCCACACCAACAAATCCTATGGGATGTAGGAGCACCAACAGGCACAGTATCATGACACATCATCAAAATTACCAATTAAGACCAATCAGTGGTCTTGACTCAATGGGACTGGTCACCTTTACTTAAGCCAGAAAAGGAACATGTATAAATTATATGTGTCCATATAATTATGTAATAGCCATGACTAAATGTGCCTTGGTACCTGAGCCTATCTAGTCCCATAATCAACCCACAACAGACTATTACCTTAATAGATAGCAGACTAGTCCTTAAACACAAAAAGTGAATAAACAGGAAGACAGGAAAAAGTGAACAAAGAAATCATTGCTGCATTGTTTACAGGATTTTTTAAAAAATAAATGTATTCCGACTTCTATATTTGTGCCTAGTAGTTTCAGAAGTTCTCCTTTTTGAAAGTAAGATGTCAAATTAACTACAGATACTACATGGCAGGTTTGCAACAGAAAAAAAACCAACAAAACAAAACAAAACAGAAAAAGCAGTTTGCCATCCAGGCCCTTGGGAAACATACAAGGGAAAGGAAAAAGCAAAACAAGAGAGTGCAATAATAAGACTTAAAGGAGAAGCTTGTAAAGTGTCCTCCATGGATGCAAGGGAAGAAGCAGTCTGATACCTGAAGGGGTAAGATAGTTTGCCCTGGTTTCATTTGGGATAGAGTTAGCTTTCTTCTTAGAACTTAACATATCAGCCACCTCTCAATCATGGACAGCAAAATTCCACCTATCCAGTGGCTGCAGGTTGCCATGCACCTGCTGGCTGGCTGTGGCAGGATGTCTACACCTCTCCTCTCTACAACAGCCGGGGCTAAAAGGCCTAGCAACTGGTCATCTCTGGTGGCAAAATGACTCAGACCTCAGCTAAAAAAAAACGTCTTAGTCTGGAGAGCAGATGTGGGAAGAGATAAAAGAAATATTCTTGATTAAGAGACACTGTTTTACAAACTCTAAAAGACACGAGTTATCACAGAAGCAGAAGCCTCTTACACTCTGAAGCATTTGAGATTTCTTCCCAGAGTTTGGAAGCAAATCCATGGCTACTTTACTCTGGAGATTAAGGAAAGGATCTCAATGTATGCGTCATCCACAACTGGATGGTAAAATACACTGAATCCCAAGTTATATTATTTTTTCGTTAGCTGTAACATTAATAGGTACCTTTAACCTAACACTGTATACACCTACTAGTAGTTTCTCTTTTAATCCTTATTCCTGTGTAGTACTAGTTTGTTTTAAGTCTTATGTCTGTTTGGTTTTTAGCTATTAAATAAATAATTCATTCTAAAATAGACTGAATCAGTCATTATTAAAGAACTTGCAAACGAGATTGGGTATTGAGGTGCTGGTCACCTCAATAAAGCTACTGCCTGCTGCCAGAGGTGTGGGCAAAAGGACTTTTCTAAACTCCCATATCCATTCGCCATACTGACTTTCCTTTCAGAAATATGGATTTAAAAGTGCGGGAGGGGCCGCTTTTGCCAAAATTATTTCCAGATGGAATTCAAAAGAAACACCATACTGAGGAGGGCGTGTATGTGCAGTAGGCTAACAAGAGATGGTGCTGGATTATAGTTAATCACTTAGTTAGCAGTAAAAATAACTAACAATATAGGCATCTGCGTGACAAGGCTAGAACTACACAGCATTATGCTAATATGTAAGGTTATATAATATATCACAGCACACCAGAGGAACTGTGAAGCCAACACCTAGAACTGGAACAGTGCATGGCAGTATATGGTAGTTAGGATCAAAGAATACTTGACTAGAGGGCAGAAAGCACTGAGTTTTGATTGCTGCTCCAATATTCACTGTTGTTACTACTTACGTATGTCCTGAACATATGTGAGTTAAAAAATGAGTGCAGCATAAGGAAAATGCAAATGTCTCAGAGCAACAATCTGACTGAACATGCCATTTCTGTATTTGCACAAGTCCTTAATACTGTTCTCTCAGGTAACTGTAATCATAAGCATCTTATAATTAACCAGGTAAAAATCAAAGAATGCCTTGAAAAATAATGAAGCAGCTTTTCTATAAAACTATACTGGAGTGGGGTCTTAATTAAAGAACTTTATTACAAGTAGAATTTGCTGTACTGTTGGTTATAATGTCTGGTTTCCAGGAAAAACTTTTGGATCATAGGTATCTGTATAAACTTTAGTTCCAAGACTGGATCATTTTTAATACCCTTCTATAGTCTTAGGAATAGTTGCATTGTTTAAAAAGACAGTGTAATTCATAATGTGGAAAAAATTATTGAGACAATGTATATGTAAGTCAAGAAAACTTCAAGAGAGGGAAACACACAAATTAGTCCTCCATGGTAACATGTGATGCCTCAATCTCCACTTCCATGAAGTGAAGGCAAGGTTAATAAGGAACAGGTAGACAAAAATCAAAATATTATTTTGAATGGGAGAGTTTTGAAGCTTAACTTCTTGCACTGTACAGGTTCTCACCTTTTCCTAAAAGGACAGGAAGAATGCAGTAAAAATTGACTCAGGTATGTTAGTTGCTGTTGAGCTTTATATAAAATTGAAGCAGATCTTTACATGTGCTAAAAAAGACTTGTGATATCTACAGATTAATTACAATAACATTTTTATCAATCTACATTATTATCTTATTATAAATATTATATTATCTAGTTACTGTAGAGAAAAGTTGGTGGGTTTTTGCTTGTGTGGGGTTTTTTGTGGGTTAATTTGGGAGGATTTTTTAGGGCAAAGTTCATTTTTTTGTGAATTTCTGTGGACTCTTTTAGATGAAAGTTAAATCTCTCATTTTAGTTAAAAAGCTAGCCAAGCTTAGGGAGGATTATACAAAAAAAACCCCAAAAACAAAACAAGAAAAAAACCAACACATTATGGTTCTTACAATTGTACAAAGAAAAAGCATTAGTGACAACAGTCACAACTTGCAACAATGGAAATTCCAACTAAGCATAACAATAGGAAATCACTTCACATGGTTAAGCTGCCCAGAGAGCTTGTAACATCTCCATCCTTGAAGATATTCTAAACATGAATGGACATAGCCCTCAGCAACTTGGAGGCTATCACCACTTTCAGCAGTGGGTTGAGTTAGATAACCTCAAGAAGTCCCTTTCAAAATAAAGGATTACATGACCTATTCTAGCTAAGATGACTGACAAAGCCCACGGTGTTTTATTCCTCCGAGGGAAGGAATCATACTAATGTGTCTGGATGAAACACAGTCTCAGTATTGTTAAAAATGGGACCAGACTCCCGGTACTAAGAGTGATTTCAGCATTTATTGTAAAAAGAAAAGGGCCTAAAGCATGGGGGCCCACAGGCCAGGCAGGAGCGTTCCCGTCGAGGATGCTGCAGCGGTGGCGTTTGGGTTTCTTGAGCAGCGATGTCCCTGCTGTCTCAGGTGGAGCGGCACAGCACAGCTTCCTCGGGTCAGATGTCCCATTTTATCCTGGTTTTTGTCCTTCTGGATTGTTTTTTGTTTGGATCATTTCATTTGCATGAAGGTTTAAGGTGCTTGATTGGCCCATTACAGTTCTGTCCAGGCTGGCTCGTTTTGCTGGTGGGAGTGGTGCACTTAGGTGTAATATTGTATTTCTTATAACTACCCTTTTAACCCCTTTTACAATATATTAATCAAACTAACAGTACATGCTTAACAACTATCAACTATTTTACAGCAGTTTCTAACCAATTTTTAACAATATGACTTCAGAAAAATCCTTAGGTGCTTCTCCACTGAGTTGTCAAATACTCAGTTTGAGACAGGAGCTTTTTTTGGCAAGTGGTGTGAAAAGAGCTCAGACTCTTCTCAGATACAAAATACATCAATACAGATCATCTACAAATATGGATTCCCAGAGTTACTAATAACATATATAGGGCCCTGTGTCAAGATATAATACACTGTCCACTAAAAATTAGTTGATTACTTTCAATTTAAAAGGCATCCCGTAACAACAAATTATAGCTAAATTCTGCCAGTTTTTATCTGAGTAATGTCAATCTGCATTCAACTTTGCACAGCATTTCACAGGCTGGCTATAGTGAAGATGAACAACAGTGGTTGAACCCATCAGTATCTCAAATATCTATACTGGAAAGCCTCATGCTTCCATCACAGTCAGTTTGCTCCTAACTGTTAAAAGTTTTAAAATGCTCTAAGACCACTCACAATGCCTAAGCTACAATTTACCAGTCCTGACACTGTCCTAACTTCAAGTATAATTGATTTCTTGAAATTTAAATTAAAGGACACATATATTTATGTATATGTGCGGCTTATCAAAATTGTGATGCCATTCCTTAATCTTGTTGGTATGAATACTCACCCTTATCTGGACCCTTTCCACATTTCAGTAAGAGATTGTTTTTCAGCATTTTTCAAAGTGTCCTTTGCATTCTTCTGTTCTATTTATCAGCCTTCTTTTTAAAATATGCTTATTCTATCTTTAATAATAAAGGTTTTTTTGTCATGCTGAGAAATACTCATATTTGTTTTGTGATGCAAACTTCTAACTGTTCTCAGAGTGGCAGCAAGACAAGCATATTATCTGTCATAATAAAGTTCCTAAGGAATTACTTGATAACTATCTTCTAAATATCTAGGTCAGCTTTCCAGAGCATGGAAAACAAATAACAAACGGTTAAATAATGTATTTTCTCCATACAAGTGATCTTAGTTTCAAAAAGAAGACTCTTAATAATTCACTTGATACTTCAAAAAAGATAGAAAAAAATATAGAAATTGTTCATTATTAGCTTTTTTAAAAATACAATTTTGGACTAAAATACCACACCAGCAATGGTAGAACAATCACTGGGGAAAATGCAATATTAGCAGTTCTTGGGACACAAATTACCTTGGGTTATAAAACCCCAACTTTTAGATTTTTTGCATATCTATTCCCTGGAGGTTTTCTAAAATAACATTCTTCTGTATCCTTTTGTGTCTCAGTTAAAAAGGAAAACCCATATAAATCTCATCAGGTATTCAAACAGTGTTTTCAGACACTGTTTCTATTTTTTAAATCAATAAAACAACTAATCTTGTTGCTCTTCTTCCTTATTCACTTCTTATTTTCCTTCATTCTAAGACAGCTTGTGAAGCTGGAACATTGAGTATCCAGCATGAAAAAGTTTTTGCTATACTAATTCTATTAGATTTAAATAAACCTCTGAGGAGTCCTCTTTCAATCAAGATGCCATCCATCTGCATTCAAAACCTCTTTCCCTGACCAATTCAGAGACAATTCTGCTCTGTGAGAAGGACCAATTTGGATAAAAAAACAGAGGGATTTCTGTTTTTTTTCTTACCAAAAAAACCCAATAATAAAATACAAAACAAAAGAAAGAAAATGCTAATGAGGAGAGGCACAAAACTGGACTGTCAACAGGAGAAGGATGAAGCAATATACATGGATGAAAAACAAAGAATATTAAGGACAAGGTACTCTGTGTAAGAAATTAATTTTAGCAAGTAAAGTGAAAAAGAGTTAAAGTACAATAGTACCTTCATGAAGTATAAAGTTTAAAAATTAATGCCTTCCTGTTTCTCCTTCATTTAAAATTGATCTCTCCCTGTGTGTCATATGTTACGTTCTATGGCATCGGGATCAAGTTCAGGAAGGTTTGGTGACCAGCATGAGACACCACAAGACGGGTTTCTGCTGGTTTTAGTCCAGGGATCCATTTATTTGGGGCAACACCAATACAGGAAACCACAGCTTAACCCGTAGGCAGAGAAGTCCAAACAGGGGTAACATGGTGGGATTTTTTGGAGACGGGTGGAGTTTTATCATTCTTGGCCTTAACTCCCCCAAGGCAGAGGGGCGGGGTTCCCAGGGACTCAAAGCCACTGTTTACCCTGAGCGAGGGAACTCCACAGTCATAGGGTTAATTTATTTCCATAAGTATTTTTAAACTTTAAATCTAGGGGGAAAAATACCTTCTGTTAAAAAAACTTTGCCGATAGGGGAAACTGTATATTTGTTTGTAATTCAGTATTTCTGTCAATAGTTTTGTGCTTGGATTCTGTGACTGTGCACCAATTCAGAGAATCACAGAAGGAATCACAGAAAAAGTTTGGAAGGGACCACAGGGGGTCATCTGGTCTAACCTCCCCACTCAAACAGGGTCATCCCAGAGCACATGGCTCAGGATTGTGTCCAGACTTCTTGAATGCTCTTGAATATCTCCTATGAAGCAGACTCTACAACCCCTCTGGGCAATCTGTTCCAGTGCTCGCTTACCTGACTATGAGAATACTGTGAGAGACAACGTCAAAAGCCTTACCAAAGCTGAGGTTCATCTGTTATCCATCCAGGTATCTGTTTCATCATAGTGGGCAATCAAGTTGGTCAATCATGATTTACTTTTAGTAAATCCATGCTGACTACTCCTGGTCACCTGCTTGTCATCCATGTAGACAAGCAGATGACCTCCAAAATGAATCATTCCATCACCTTTCCAGGGATTGAGGTAGGGCTAACTGGCCCTACCAGTTAGTGTCTTGGATCCTCCTTCTTTCCCTTTTTGAAGACTGAGGTGATGTTTATTTTCTTCCAGTCCTCAGGCACTTATCCACCTACCACAACCTTTCAGGAATGGTCCTGAGCAGCCTTGCTATGGTATCTGGCATCCCTCTCAGCACTTGTGGATGCATCTCATCTGGCCACCTGGATTTGTAGATGTCAGGTTTGCCTAGCTGTTCTCTAATCCAATCCTCCTTGACCAGGGGAAAGTCTGCCTTCCAAGAGTCCTTTTTCCTGGTTTCCTGAGTCAGAGATTGTGGAGGTCTGGTCTTACCAATTGTCCTGTTTATGTTACATATTAATTTCTGCACCTTTAAGACTAGTTCTGAGAGTGAAGGGGGGAAAGAAGACGCTGCAGTTTGTTTGCAGAACCAGCATTCACTCCCCCACAGCTCTCCCTGGACTGTGCTGTATGCAGCACAGACAGACAGCAGGACAGAGCTCTCCTTTGCTTTTAGTTAGTTTTTAGCTAGCTGGGGCAGGGAAGTTCCCTGGACTGTGGTTTTCATTTTTTTTCCCTTGGATCTGTTCAAACCTGCTCTGGACTGAAAACCCAGCACACCCCAGGAGCTCACGCCTGTGGCCCACCGAGGCCTGAGCCTCGGCACTCTCCAGCACCAGAGAGACTGAGAAGGGACTGAGCGAGCTGAGCTGCACCTCACAGCAAAGACTTTCCTGGATTTGCCATCTCTTTGAACAGCGAGAAGTTTCATTGTTTAATATTATTCCATTTTTATGCTTGTGGATATTTTGCTTGTTAAATAAGCAGGTTTTTTTCACTTTCCTTCAAGGAAATTTTTTTTTCCCAAACCAGTTGGGGGAGGAGCAGCTTGAATCTGTTTTTTTCCTGGAAAGACCCCATTTGGAGGTTTCCTCCCAAATTCGTCCTAAACCAGGACAACAGTGAAGACCAATGCAAAGGCATTTCATGTAATTAATGTAAATTCAGTAACTCTACCTTCTCTATATCCTCTGTTATGAGGGTTTCCTCTTCATTTAGTAATGGGCCCACATTATCCTTAGTTTTTCTTTTGTTACTGATTGCTTTGAAAAAGCATTTCTTGCTGTCCTTGAGATCCCTCGCCAGATTTAATTCCATGTGGACCTTGGCCTTAGTTTCATTTCTACTTACTCTGACAACCTCTCTACATTAATTCCAAGTGGTCTGATTCTCCTTCCATCTCCTCTGCATTTCCTGCTTACACTCAAGTAATGACCGGAGTTCCTTTTTATCCAATTCAGGTCTCTTGCGGCCTTTGCTCAATTCCTTGCTCACTGGGATGGTTTGTCTTGAGTCTGGAAAAAGTGATTCCTCAACATTAGCCAATTCCCTGAAAGGATTGTTCCCATGGGATTCTTCCAAGAAGATCCCCTGAAGAGTCTAAATGTAGGTCTTTAGCCCTGAATAGGCTGAAGGTTACAATTTACTTGCTGCCCTGCTTCTCCTTGTTCTATACTGAACTTCACAATCTCATGGTCACTACAGCCAAAGCTGCCTTCACATCTCCAACAAGACCCTCCCTGTTTTTTCGGTGCAAGGTCAAGAACCTCCACTGTCTGTGTCAGGGTGTTGCCATCAGTGCTTTCCAGGCTGCTCCTGTGCTGTTTGTGCTTCATGGTGTTGCTTCTCCAGCAGTGTCAGGGTGGTTGGAGTCCCCCACAAGAACCAGAGCCTGGGACTGTGAGGCTGCTCCAAGCTGCCCGTACAAGGCCTTGTCCACTCCCTCCTCCTGGCCAGGAGCCTGTGGCAAACACCCACAACAGTGTCACCCTTGCTACTCTGCCCCTTTATTCTCCTCTGCCCTTTTAACCTCCTCTGCCCTTTTATCCCAACTCAGAAATTCTCAGTTTGCTCATAATCCACACCAAGACAGAGCCTGATGCATTCAGAGGACAACTAGAGATGTACTCACACATTCTCCTTTATCCTTAAAGCTGAACACCTCAAACATAACACAAAATCATGAAGATTTGCTTAGAACATTAGAATTTGCCAAGTCTGAAGAGCTGAAATGTGCCTTGATGGAACAATTGCATGTTTAGAACATAAGTGTAAACTATATAAATATTTACAGTTATATAGACAATTCTTTTTATAAATATAATATTACATAAAAAGCACTGCAAAATATAACTTCCCTAATTAGCTCTAAATGCAGAAGGATTTTTAGAGATACTTAAAAGCAGCTTCCCTACTATGAAAAAAAATTAAAAAAACAGCTGATTTTACATTATTTTTCATATATACACCTTGAATTTCAAAAACCATGTTTTTATCTCATTACTCTCTCATCCAAGTCCAAGACTGCAAGAAGAATTGAAATGGGCTGAACTGTCATTTAATTACAGTAAGCCAGGTATAAAATTCCTTGTCAAAGGTGAAGATTTCTCAGTGCTTAAAAGCAGCACTTAAATGAATGCCAGATTTCAAAATATAAAACAAGGAGAGACCAAGATGATGGTAGTAAGAGGCATTTTATAGTAAGAGTCTTTTATCCTTGGATGTAATCTCTATTGCTAAAAGTCCAACTCATCACAGTAGCTCTAGCGATTTCTGATATCTTTGCCAGTCCTCAGTGTAGCATTCAGAACTGTACCAGACTAGCAGAGCTAAATATGCACAGCTGCAAATCCCATCCTCAGTGTTCCTCAGGATTAATGAACCTGTCAGTAAAAGACAGCCTGGAAACAAATAAATCCCATAAATACAGTCCCAGGTAAGTGGCTGTAGAAAAAAGTATTACCACAAGAAAAAAAAGAACTTTCTTTTTTAATGATTTTCCATTCAACTATCCCAACTAAGAGGAAAAGTCATTCTACACCCAGTTTTTTTTCTCACCTTTGAGGTAAGTACAAAAAGAAGGAAAAAGTTATTTCTATTTTTGTTGCAAATAAATTGGTTTGATGAATGGTTATGTGTAAAATAAAGATTAACTATGAGTACCTGAGAATCAAGAAGTACAAGAGAAAGGAGAATAAATCAGTATGACAATGTGATCATTTATGACTGCTATTGCATTGATTTTCAGGGTTCAATTTTCTACTAATATTTTGGATCATATAGAACAGGGATGAAAATTATTCTGTTTAACTACTTGAAATATAAAGCATTTACCTCTAGAATTTCTGTCACGTAACTGTAATTATAAAATTTACCAAACTCAATGCTAGAGAACTACTATTCATCCTGATTTCATCCTATTTCATCCTGATTTCAAATTCTGCTTTTGAGCTCCTATATATTAGAAATTTATATATGGTAAAAACCAACAGTGTTTATCTCCATGTTACACTCAATTTGTGTTCATATTAAATGCCAGCTGTCCAGAAGTTTTTATTTGGTTCAAAATATAATGCATAAAAAGTGAATATGGCCGTGAAGACAGTCTAATCCAGTTTTCTCATTAGAATTTGATGACAGAATCCTGTGAGGACTGCAGATAACACTTTCAAAAAGAGACCTTGGGGAGATCTTGTAAGGGGCACAGAAAAACTGATCAGACCCTTAAAATTTAGTTTTCAGAGTGACACGCGGAGACAAGACTCTAAAACTCAAAGACAGAGTGAGTTTTAAAGTAGGTGTGTTTATTTGGCTGGACGCATGTGGGACATTTCCACAAATACATGCGTGTCTTTTGCTTACACACGTGTTCTTTTATCTCCTGGAATGTTACATATGCATTAAGTTTCACTATGGGTCATCTCTTGGTTCTCCTCTCTTCGCTTTTTCGACTCTGCTGCTTTGCACATGCTCATTGATTTCTTGGCCACGGTCTAAGCCAGGGGTCAGGATTCATTTGTTTTCAGATCCTGTTTTCCATATACCCTTATCAGGCCTTTTTTTGCTGTCTGGCATGTAGTCTCTTTCTTTCTTATAGGCTAGGATACGGTATATTCTCACGTAACTTAAGGATATGGCCCTAAGCAATGTTCATTATTTTATATGCCTATTACTATTCAATACCTTCTAATTTCTATGATGAATATCTTCTAATTCTAACTTCATGTTTCAAGAGTCTTCAGTGAGAAAACTTAGGGAAAGAACAGATAATGTTAACAACGTTTTCCAGGAAAGGGCAGCTCTGCAGGACTGCCCACTCTTATTTCTCAATGATATGAGGTAGTAGAAATCCTTTCTGAATGGGTGTCATACTTAGAGCCATGTAATACTTTGCAACTCTAACCTAAATTACCATCTGAATTATACTTGAAATTCACTTACTTTTACACATTAACACTACCTCTAGAACCAGGAAAAACTGGCTTTCTTTGCCACTGTCCTGGGAATCATGTCTTTATAGGCTCTGTTCATTATAGGCTCTACTCATTACTGTGATCACGACTGGTGATGAAATACAACCAAGGAACTAGGACTCATTTTGTATACAGAGGCTGCATATCCCAGATATGCCTTCTCTGCTAGATCTATTTTCAACAATTTATTTCTAAATTCAATTCCTTAAATATTATTAAAGCTTGTCTCCCTGCCTGTCTTCCATCAGAAAATACTATTTAGGGTATTTATAAAATGTAGGAGTAAAAGGCATAAAAATCAAACTAAATCTTGATACTAAAAGGGAGAGGCAGACTTGGGTTGGTTTTGTACTGCTTGAGGTTGGAATTCAAGAATGTTGGGGGAGGGGTGTCCCGCTGTATTTTGGATGTTGATCAATACATACACAGATTCGATACAGTATTTTGTATTTATAGATGCAACTAGCTTGTGTTGATTCAATCAAGACGTAACCTAGGACTATGGAGGATAGAATTTTGATTTTTGAATGAGATTCATACACAAGGCATTTAAACACCATCGAGTCCATAGCAATCATGTATAATTATATGCACAGACACTATATACTGGTCTCATTATATTTTACTATGACTCTTGCAACTAGTTTGCATACAACTTATCAACATTACCTGCCCTTGGGGGATGGGGTGGCCTTCCTTTTGTTCCTTCTCACCTGTGGAATTTTTCCCCATTAGCTGAGGGGAAATCTGACTATGGGTACTTACTGGATGCTTAAGAAAGACAAAGAGTTTGGCTGGGCCCATGGGTGAAGAGGGGCAGGAAAAGGGATGGCAGGGGCAATTGCAGGCTAGCTGGCTTCTTCAGCTTGAGAGCTGGACACTCTCTCAGAGCTGTTTTTTGCTGGGAGAAAGGATTTTGCCGTCACTCAGACAAAGCTAATGCTTCTTTTTTTCTTCTTCATTTGTGGGCCCCACACCCCCTGTCCCACCGGAATGTGCTGCAGCTGCCACCAAGGAGCTACTGATGACACCTCATCCACCGGCCCGGGACCTTCTCTGCAGAGCTGCTGATCCCTCTCATCCACCGGCCCGGGATTCCTGCTCATCCCTGACGTTCCAGCAGGGTGTTCTACAGAGCCCTGCAGGAGCACCAGGAATGACTGCCCACAGAGGGGTTTGTGAAGCAGAGCCTCTTCTCCATCCTTCTCATCTCGGCCAAGAAGGCTGTCACGGGGTCCCTGGTTCTGTTTTGTTGTTAATGCTGTGTTATTGTTGTTTGTTTGCCTTGTTCTACATAGCAGTAAAGAACTGTTATTCCTATCCCCATATCTTTGCCTGAGAGCCTCTTCATTTCAAAATTATAATAATTCAGAGGGAGGTGGTTTACTTTCTTTTCATTTCAAGGGAAGTTTCTGCCTTCCTTAGCAGACACCTGTCTTCCAAACCAGGACACCAGCAATGACTGGTAAAAAAAAAGCTGTGTCTTTTCATGCTTCTGAGTGAAGCAAAAGGTATATGCAAAACTGATAAATGAGGCTTATATTTGTGTCAGCAAACCAACCAGAAGTCAACATACCTGTCGCCGATCAACCTTTCTGAATATTTTAAAGAGCAAGCCATGTTCCACAGAATTCCATGGAAAAGTACATAATGTTTTGAATTGCTAAAAGCTATTTCAAATTATTTCATGTATGATATAAAACAATTTATATAAATACTGCAGTAGGAATGAAATATTTACATATTATAGAGGCAGACTCTCTAACGTACTCACATATACACACACAGACACCCATTATATGTTTTTTTGCTTCTAATTCTTAGCAGAATATCACAAACCCACAAACCAAAAAACTTGACATCCCAAAGTCACAGATTTTAAGTTTACATGACACATTCAATAGAGCAAGCAGACAGAAACACTCTGCCTTGGCCCCCTCTGAGGAGACTGCCATTAATTGCGCACTCTAAGAAACACCAGCAAAGTTCATGGAATTGATTTTACTGAGTTAAATTAAGTATATGTATTCCAATTTCAAGAAGAACACTGTTTCACTGTTTATATGAGGAAATGAAATGCATTACTTAGGGATGTTGATAATCTAGACACCCTTGCTGTACTGCTTATACAAAATGCCACCAGTTTATCTAGTGACATTATCAAATGGTCACATAGATTCCTCTATAGTTTACAGGCACCACAGGCTTTGAAAATGCAGCATAACTGAATTTTGGTTAAAAAAAGCACCACATACACATGCTGGCATCTGTGCCTCAAAGAGAATTACAGTAAAGTAAGTGCCCATCAAGCGTTCTCCCAAGTGTGAGCTCAATGCCCTTGAACAGACATCCTGTCTGATACACAAAGAAAACTTTGGTGTATCAGGTTTATTCTTCAAACGCTTTCACTGGGAAATACTTTTTCTTTTTCTTCCTTAATTTAATGGCCCAGCAATATTTGGTGGATGAATACTTTAATTTTGATATTTATAGCTGGTTTTGGTTCTGTTAAGATAATAAACATCATAATGAAGTATGTATAGCACTGGTCAAAACTGCAGTTTTTACACTTATGAATGTAGGTAAGCACAGAAGTCCCAACAAATAATTACTTATATTTCCATTACCCAATAAAATCTCTTGCCCTCCAGTAGAATAAGGTGACCTCTGCAAAAGATACTAAAGTGTACAGTCAAAAGCACAGAGATATAGAAGCACTTACATTTGCACTGTGATCACTTCCACTAACACAGACGACATCTTGTTTTTGAATTGTTAATACCTCTTTTGTTAGTTTCAGTCGGATGTCATAAGCATTTTCAGACACTTCATCATACAACAATGCAATACCAGTTTTAGTCTGCAAAAAAGAAACGCATACACAAGAATTTAAGAATATGAACATTTCATAATGGTAACAAGCTCTATCCCATTCAATAAATAAAAAGCATACAAATGAACATTATTTACAGAAAGTGGAAAACTGGTCTGTTTTCAGTCTCCAAATTGATTAGACATAAAAAGCATCTTTTGTACTGGAAAATACAGACTAAGTGGTCTTTGAAGTAGACATGAATATGCAAAGAGTAAAAAAATAAAAATTACAAAAATTTCTTCATTGTACTGTTCCACAAAGAAGTGTTGCAAATTAATGATGTCCTATTTGACTTCATTTATACAAAGCCTTATGAAAATGTATTAGACACAGATAGGTATATATAAATGTATGTGAACACATTTTCCATTTTTGGCAAAAAGTAGGGAAGTGAAATACTGTTCCTGTCTTAAAGACATTTGTTCCACTCTGTCAGTATACAGAACTGTACCCTTCATAAAAGTAGCCATTAAATACAGAGTTCTGTTACAGTAGAAAAACATGTTTTCACACAGTAAAGCACATAATTAAACCCAGTTCTTACAGAATTTATTTTGTTTTTGATAAGATGAACAGACATTTCTTAAGTTACATCATCACTGGCCTAATAACTAGCAAACTCCATAGGATAGTCAACTATTTGGTATAAACAATGTTTTCTCCATAAGTAGTAAAGAAACTTTATTTTAATTTCTGGTTTATTCACTTAAATTTCTCACTAACATTCAGTCAAATATTTCCTTAAACAAAAACTGTGGTATTAGGACTGCTTACAGCTATTTGTTGAAATATGCAAATGAACTTTCAGATTTTTACATTCACTGCACAGAAGAAAAAAAAACCTGTTCTGAAGTACTATTTGTTTATTAACTTATAATGTATATTACAGCATCATCACAACACTGCACTTTATGCAAGTGAAGAAAAATCAAGCATGATTTAAGTTTTAGCTGCAGTATTTGTTTTCAAAAGAAGATTTCATATCAAGTTGTTCATCTATATTTTCTTAAATGGCACGCTATATAAAAAGACAGAATAATAAAATTAAAGAGGAAACGTGTCCTGTGTACTGAATGAATGAAAGCTTGAAGGATTTAAAAAAAAATTAAACTTGAAAAATTAGCTCCATAATATTTCCATTTCTATAAAATTAGGGAGAAAGGTCTGTGGTGATTGTCAATAAAACATTTTGGTCATTAAAAACAGAATCAGCTTAAGCTTAAGGAACTTAAAGTTGGTGTAGCTCTATGCTGCAACTGAGTGTCAAAACCTCCCTTATAGCAGAAATAGAAAATGCAGCCTAGACAACAATTAAATTTGTTCTGAGTTATATACACAGCAATTGCTCAGGTGAATTGCTCATGTTGTTGGGCTATCCCTTGGCTCAAAACAATTGTCTCCATGTAGATCGCTCCTGCCATTTAAGACACTGAGATATCCTGAGACTTCTGAGCATGTAAAGCTGACACAGGCTTTATAGGATTATCTAGGTCCTTTTCTAGCTGGAGGCAAGACCAGATTTCCATGTTTATAATGAGATATAAGCATTGGTCATGTCAGCAGATATCCCCATGTAGGCATCTTCAGCCTGTAGTGGACGTCACAAATGGTTTACAGTGCAAAAATCACAGAACAGCTTGGGCTGGGAGGGTCCTTAAAATCACCTGTGTCCAACACTTTGGAAGAACACCTTCCACTAAACCAGGTTGCTCAAAGCCCTGTCCAACCTGGCCTTGAGAACTTCAAGGAATGGGTCATCCATAGTTTCCCTGAGCAACCTGTTCAGCTGCCTCACTGCCCTCACAGTGAAGAATTTTTTTTCTAATATGTAACTCAAATCTATGCTCTTTCAGTTTAAAGCTATTCTGACCTGTCCCATTATTTCTAAAAAGTCCCTCTCTACCTTTCTTGAAAGCACCCTTTAGATACTGGCAGGCTGCTCTAAGGTATTCCTGGAGCCTTCTCTTTCCCAAACTGAAAAACCCCAATTCTCTCAGCCTGTTTTTGTGAGAGAAACTCACATCTTAGACATCTGTTTTGAATCTGTCCAGGCAGCGGTGAGCAACAGACTCTTTTATACAGCTATCTAGAAGGGAACAAGTGAGTCATAGATCTCTGAGTTATAAGGTAAATATAAATAACTCAAATATAAATATCTAATTGTGGGAAGACAAATCTATTTGGTGTTTGCTGAGTATGTCTAATGGAAAGAAAGTTCAGTTGTGGTATAAAGCCTTAATCATTCTCACTTGTTTGGAATCCAACATTTCTTTATTTTTCCAAGACTTTGAGTCTTTTCACATTTTCAGCATGTGTGAATGTCCTATCAATACATTTTTGTGAATGACAATATATGAAAACTATGCCAGTACAATCTGCCTAAAAGCCATGCTGCCAGCAGGAAGTATTTCCAAACAGTAGAACTACAGCCTTGAAAAAACAATGTCCCTGAATTTTGCTGCTGTTCAGATGTTGAGCATCACTGTCCCACCTGGAATGGTGACCACTGTAACTTCTGCTGTGTACACAGAGCATGCTTTACAGAAACACTGGAAGAACAGAGCTCTGGAGCACTCTTTATACAGCTTACACCTAGAACAATTCCCTTACTGGAAATTGTTACATATGTTTAGAAGAATCACAATGAAAAAAACTCTGAACTTTCATTTGTAATAAATGATCAGGTAACAAATTAAATATGCAGAGTGACCTATTAAATAGTTTAGCATTTTCCATCACATTATTTCTACTGAAGTCCAACTGAAGCTCACCTATTACCATTAAATTCCAATACCTACATTACACTTCATCTAACTGCTGATGTGATCCAAGATGATGCACAGTAATATCTTATTTGCTTCCAGAATCAATAAGATTAATCTGAATTTCTCTCAGCCTTTCAAGTCAGCTTTTTTTAGACCACTATAAATAGCTTTGAATCAAATTTCAGCACATTCCCTTGTTTTCTCTTTGTGTTAAAAAGATGGCATACATAATTCTAGTGGGCAAATCCCAGTCCAGACAAAGGGTTTCTTCAAATAAGAAACTTTTAATGAGAACTTAGTCTTTGCGTTTATATGTATATCTTACATGTTAACTATGTTCATCTCAATTTCTCACTTAATAATTACCTACACAGTGGCCATTATAGGTAACTGATATAAAAAACTGAGGACTGAAAAGTCAAAATAACTCTGCAAAATGATACAGTATTGTTAGTGATCATATTGTAATAAAAAGCATGCAGAAGGTTCATAGAGAGTTGCATCTCAACAAGATTTCAGTGCTTACATTGAGAGGAAGGGGAATACAAATTTAAATTCATTTGGGTAGAAGAAGAAATTAAATGTTGATTTTCATATCTCCAACAGTTTTCTAGACACTGGCTTCAGGAAAAGGAGTGTATGGGTGTTCATGTGCATGTTCACTATGTGGTGGGAGGAAGAGAAAAAAGATCAGTAGCTCAAGCAACATAGTTGCTATGACTGTTAGGAAAGCATAGACACAGCTCTGCTTTTGAGAAAAAGAAAAAAACACTGAAACCTACTTTCTTAAACCAGCTCAAAAACTGTCAGTACCACAGAAACCATTCCTCTCTAGAGGGAGCTAGAACAGCAGATGAATCTTTTTATCAGTTTTATTGCTGACTACTTTAGAAGGTCCATAGGTCCATAGTGCTTTGAAGCACTCTCTGTTCAGCACAATGTTTTGGGACCCTACTCAAAGTAACATGACTCTTTCAATGGGCTGTATCTGCAGTCTAAAGCTCACAGCTGCAAATTATGTTTCAAGGTAGGCATTTCTACAACAAACTTCAGTCTTGCTGGCATAAAATATTTGTCTTCATTGCTCTTTTATTTTGAAATAGCTTGCAAAAAAATTCCTCTGCACTGTTACATTTGTTATCCAGCACAAAACCCCAGTTGCTGATCTTAGTCCTTAATAAATACATCCATAGCTTCATGGACACTGCAGTTCAATTTTATCTGCTAAAAAAATTACCCATAAATGACCTTTCTTCATTTGTAAATAAAATTATCTAAGCATTATATTTGAACCTTTTTTCCCACTGAAATGCCACATTAATCCAGACTAATATTTTATTAGCAACATTTATACCTCACAGGTCTAGAGAAAAAATTCTCTAATCCAAGTTCATTTTTTTAAATGAAATTAACTCTGTTGAAATTACATATCTGTGGTATACTTATAGTTGGAACACTTACTAAAGACACATAAGAACTGGAGTCACTGATTTTTATCCTACATCACTTAAGATTAGGAAGAAAGAGAACTTCAGGCAGTCCCACATAGTGCCCTGAGCACTAAATTACAGCAGGCTCAAATCTACTTTCTCTCTCACAACTGGTTTGATGTATTATACACCACATTTCCCATCATGATCAAAAGAGAAAGATACTTTCTCAGAAAAATTCAAACTTAAAATATCCTTTACTAACATAAAAAGATTTAAAATGGGATGAAATGTAAAGGGAAAAAAAGTGCAAGGTGTTACACTATAGGCAGAATAGTCACCTGTATGGAAGAAGAAAAGCTCTTCACTATATCTTAAAGAATGGAAACAGGTATGTAGCATTGAGGATTGGCAGAAAAATATGGGCATCAATATTTTGTTGCAATAAAGGCAAACACATGCTTTCTTCGTATTCTTTCCAACTGATCTGTGTTTTACTTTTTTTTACTCTTACAAGACAGTACCTAAAAGTACAAATAAAAATACAGTCCTTTAGTTGGGTATTAGAGAAGGTTCCTTAAACACTGCTGAATGTGATGGAGCAAAATTTCATGTCCATGAAGTAATCCATCACCAGTGTTGCATTTAATACATCTTAGTATATTGTTCCCTTTTATACAGTATTATGTCAGTGTTGTTTCACAGCTACACTACATCAAAGAGGCAATGAGCTGAAAAGGGTCATGAGAGAAACAAAATAATTAGAAGTGGTTAGAGATCTGTAAAATAGGATGTGTAAGTAATTCAAGATAAATTCAGGTTATTTTGTTTCAAGACAGCATATACAAGAACATAGTGACAGTTTAAAGTGCTTCCAAATCCATTACAAATAGAGCAATCAAGAAAGAAAATAATTCAGAAATCTCCTCCTTTGAATATATTCCGGTTATGAGGAAATAAAAGTCCTTGAACAGATTGCTTGGATAAATTATGGACATCCATTGCTAAGGGATTCTGAGAGAAAACCGAACAAAAATCTGCCCAAATGGTACCGGTAATCCTCTCACAGGGCAAAATCCCAGAAAAGAAAATCTCCTTTAGATCTATTTCATGTTAATATTCAAAATTATTCATGCATATGAATGAACTTCTGAATCCAGGAGAAAATCTGACTGGCTTTACAAGGACACCCCAAGTGTACAACTTCCAGTTGCCATAGGATGGGTGAAAAATAACTATGGAGGCCTGAAGAAGTTTATCACTTAGGGGCCTTGATAATGGATGAGTGACATTTACAACAAACTGTGTAAATCATAATTTTCATAACACTTAATCTGAAAGATGCTTGTACCCTAAGAAGAAATGTGTCTTTCACAATGAAAAGATAGTTAAGGAGCCTTGAGTAAGAACACAAACACACACTTTTCAAATGGACCAGCATGGGACAAATGGATAAGGCAGTAGATAGTGAGAGCAGTAACACCTCTGTGGAACACAGAGAATCAATGACTCCATTAGCACCACAAACAAAGAACCATTCAGTAAAACTAAAAGCAGAGACAAATCAATTATAACTTGCTGAAATTAGTCATACAGAGCACCCTTAAAGAGTATGTTTTTTCCTGTAATTACAGATGGAGTTGTCCTTATTCTCAGCTTTAACATACTACAACTTTTACATCTAATGAAACTGTTTCACAAATGGAGAGACAAAAATTCTTAACCTCAGTATTCCTTCCTTTAAGAAATTCTGACTATAATGATATTGAAGATATTAAACAGACTATTTGGAGCATCTCTTATGGTTCCCTGATACTATGAGGGTGAGGGGTTCTGTGAACAAGTCAGAAGATGCATCTCAGAAAATGTTATGGAGAAGAAATGGCATGGATTTGTCTCAGAAGAGTACTACTCAGAAGAGTAGTTCAAGATTCCTGTATTAGGAGAGAAAACATCATTTTTCCATCACTGGGATCACTGGGATCTGGAAAGGTATGAAGGCAAGCAAGGCAATTCTGTGACCAGCCCCGCTGAAAGCCTCTAAGGATGGAGGCAGTTCCCCACTGCTTGGCCAACAGCCCTACTGCTTGACTGTCCTCATGAGGAAAGGCCTTTCTTTGGGTTCCATTTCAAGTTCTGCTTACTGTCTCCTGTCCACCCAGGCACCACTAGAAAGAGCCTGGTTCCATCTTCTTGATCTTCTCGTTGACCTGGAAAGGCTGCATTTAGGTCCCAATAAAGCCATCTCCAGGATGAACAAGCCCAGCTCCCTCACAGAGAAAGTGCTTCCAGGCCCAGCCAGCTTGGTGGCTCCCCAATGAACTTTCTCTGTATTATCAATGACTTTTTTGTACTGGGGGAATCAAAACTACACACAGTCTAACAAGCACTGGGTAGACAGGGATAATGCCTTCCCTTGATCTCCTAGCTGTACTCCTCCTAATACAGCTCAGGATAATGTTCACTTCTCTGCCACTGGCTCAGGTATAACTCACAACCTATCAGGACCCCATGAGACTCTTCATATGAGCTGGCTCCAGTCTGTATCACTGCCAGGGGCCCTTCATTCCCAGGTGCAGGACGTGGCACTTGTTGGATTTTATGAATTTAGTTCATTAATTTCTTGGCAATCTGTTTGTTAGCCTGCCTAGGTGTCTGCCAGTGGTATACCAACTGCACCATCCAGTTTGGTGTCATCAGCAAACCTGAAAACCAAGCCCTCTGTGCCCTCTTCCAGGTCACTGACAAAAATATTAAAGAAGATGTGTCACAGGATAGACATCTGAAGAACATCACTTGCCACAGGAATCCAGATAGAGGATACCCCATTGACCACTACCCCCAGTTTGAGCATCAAAGCAGTTGTCCACCCACCCATCTAGATGGAGGCTATGGTAACAAAGAAGCAAACATATTTATTTCCTTACTCTAAAATACTACTAATGCCAATAACAATGTTAATAAAAAACTGATTCTTTGTTTTAAGACATAACTGCATAGAAAACAGGTTACTTTTAAAAAAACTCAGGAAAAAAGTCATCATGCTTACTGCCACTGTAAGTAAAAAGGTCAGAAGATGATACAGAAAATATCTGGATGAGAGCACTATCAGGTATCTTTCTGCTCTGAAACACTACTGCCCACTCTCAGCAGTATCCAACTCCCATGTACAGAAGGATGCAGCAACGCCCTTACATCCATTAGTCCCAGGAGTCCTGCCCACCCCATCTCAGAGTCCAAAGGCCAGGATATACCTACAGTCATGGCAGGGGCCACAAACCCACTTCACATCCTCCACATGAAGCCCCACATGGAGTCCACCAGCAGCTGTTTTGCCTCCCTTCCCAAAGGAGAAACAGTACCAACACCAGCACTGCTGCAGATGATGAAATTTGTGGCTACCCCAGTGACCCAGCCCTTACACTACTGCTCATGTCTGAGGGGAAATATTTCAAAGTAACTTGAAGGGAAATATTTCAAATCACGATAAACCCAACCTAAGTCTGAATTTCATTCCAGCTGGAAACACTGTCAATGTTACTTTTTAACACTGAATTATTTTTAGTATCACATAATCAACAAATCCCCCAACCTTTTAAACTAGAATAATATACAATTAAACTGATTTAATAGCTACCCAACTTTATGATGTACTTGAAACATACACAGCTTCTTTCAGCTCCCATTCACAAGACAAACAGACAAGAAATTACAGGAAAAAAACACAACTGCTTTATAGCCTCAGTAAGATGCTAGTAAGAGTACTTATGTTTGTCATACCATTTTACAAGACTGATATTAGATCATGTATTTTTATTAGAGCTGTAACTCAATTTCATAGTTTCATAATGTTCACAATCATTCTCGGTGAAGAGAATCACAAATTTCTGATAACTCCTTTCAAAATGGTGATTCACATTCACAACAAAGCCAGTGGAATATTATCTGATGGACACCATTGGTTCTTGTGTAAGTCAATTCAGATTAAAGATACTGAATTAAAATGTACTGTACATTTTAAATGCACTCTTTGATAAGAATCAGCACCAGAAATAAAGATGGTCAAAACTAGATATTTAAGTTATCTTTGAGTGAATTTTTCCCAAAAGCATTGATTACATTTGAAATATGCACCTTCAGTAGTACTATTTTGATAAAGATTTTTCTTTTTTTTTATCTGAATTTATCAATAACAATATTGTGGATTGAAATTTCAATATACACAGTTGTAAAAGGTGTAATAGTACTACAAGTTTTTAGAAGATTTTTAACTGCAGCATGACAATATCACTTTCTAACAACTCAGAACAATTTTTCCTAAATTTTCAAGTGTGATACTCAAGGTAACAGAAGTTTGAAAAGATGATCTCAATACACAGAATTTAAAAGTCTGTTTTGTTGCTTACATCACAATCTATTCAATAGTCAAAAACAATTTTTGGGATACATATCTATTAATGACATTAGCCTTGCAAGGAAAGTGATTAACAGCTGGTTCACAATATCTACAATCTTAATCAGTAAGCACTAATATCTTGTTTAATTACCACAAGCTCAGTACATCATGAGCTAATTAGACCTGATTGATTGTTGTCATTCTCATGCACCTCTCAAAACATTTGACACAAATATTTGAATTCTGTATTGCACACTTGAAAAATGAACTTCCAGAATGCCACGTCAGAATAAAAATTGTCTTCTTAAAAACTCTAACAAATGCTAATAGAGATACATGGTTAAATGTTCTAATAGAAGTTCTAACTCAGAAAATTGTCAAGGCTCAAACTAGTAGAAAAATTGCCTAGTTTTATTTTGATTTAGATGGTATCTTTAAGTAAATGGCTTAAGAATATAAAACCACAAAATGTAAAGATATTCCTATGCTTACAGCAATTTCCTACTAGTCAAACAAGAAAGCATAAATTTCACACTTCAAACTAAACCACTTAGCAATAGCTGGAAAAACCCCACAACATTCCCTTTGGAGATTATTTAAGAAACAGATTATAAGAAAATTAATGTGATTATTTCTATTGCTGATACTATGAATCTTACTCTGATGGGGCTTCAGCTGATTAATAAATATTCCTGTCATTTTATAAAAAGGCAAACAAAAAACTAAGAGTATAATAAAAACACCTCACCCATTTTCTTAATGTAGGATAGCCAAGTAAGAGTAATATAAAGGCATAACTTTTTTTAAAAAATATAATATCAGATTTTTATTCATCCTGCACTTGCTATCCTTTCCCTTTTAAGTGATACAGGTCCACCACATTAATTCTTTTTCAAGCTTTTGCATTAAAATTGTTGGTTTTGGTTTTTATTTTTGTCCTATTAAACTGTTTGTTACTCTGTCAAAATCAAGAAAAAAGCCGTATCTAATTGCTTAATTTCTGAATAGGGTGGAAAAGAAAACAGATGTATCTAGGAAAAAGTACTAAAGCTTTCTGAAAAAGCAAACAATCAAAACAACAAGAAAAAAATAATAAATAACCAGTTTCAAGATCTTAAGCTGTTATCCTTCAGAAACTGGAAGTATATAAAGAAAATAGCACAGAAGAAACAGGAAACCTAGACACAACTGAAGGATTTTTCAATATCCAGTAATTGAAGAAAAACTGCAAATAAAAAATATTGAAAATTCAATGATTAATTTGAATTCAGACTTTGGACAAAGATTTCTTAAGATAGAAAATATCTATTCTAAACCACTTTTCAAATGCAAGAAAACATGTAATCAGAAATAGCAAGTGCAGATACAAATTCAGCTCTCATTTAAAAAAAAAAACCAAAATACAACTTGGTCTGGGATGAATGAATGTTTGTACAGAACTCAAAGAAGCTCCTCTTTTTAAAGCATATACAGTCTAGTTTCATTAGCATCAAGACAAACAAGAAGATCAGTACCAAGGAAAAAATAATCTGGAACTGATGCTCAGTCTGATTTGGCATCTGTATATAAAACTTGTTTACATCTTTCTCAACTTCAATAACTTGCTGACTGACAACCAGTACATGCAACTGATTGATACATAGGCCCTGTAACTATTCAACTTAAGCCTATGGAGGTGCTTTACACATTTGGATTCATGTATCACAGAATGAAAATAAAACTAGGAAAGGAAACTAGGTAAGAAACAATCAAACATTTCAGAGTAAAAGGATTCAAAAGTAAGATGCTTGACCATAGACCTGCACATTTAAAGGGTTTTGATAAAATGTTGCCAAAAATCTATATCTCAGAGTAATAAATGAGCAGCAGAATTTAATTTTATATATAATCATCCATCCAATGCCATTCGTCTGTTGATGCTGTTAGTCACAGAGCACTGGACTGCCACAGTATTTCTATGTGCCACACGTGCTACAGATAAAGTCTCATTCCCACAGGCTGGGGATAAAGCTGATCTGTGTCATCCACTGCAGACCATGGCAAAGGTCATTGAATAAACACGGCTGAAAGGCCTGGGCAGCACCTCTGCTGAGTCTGCCAGCGAGCAAGGGTGAAGGTAGCAGGCAGCCAAGGGAAAGGAGCACCAGCTTCTCTCAGCACATGTGGCAACAGCAGCGAGCTAGGAAAAGAAGCTCCTGCATAGAGTAAGCAACAATCAGTGCTTAACAAGGCAGAGCATTAAGCAGAAGTCAGCTGGCAAAGTGACACCAGAATTTTTAACTCAAGTATTAAGGAAATCTTATATTAACCCTCCTGTCCCAGAAAAGTATCCACCACAACAATACAAGCAAGCTCCTATCACTGAGAAACGGCAGAAGAAAAGGATAGGACTGAGGGAATTTATTTTAAGTTCAGAACATGGAACCAAAGAACTAAAACAGATGCAGAAACAAACAAAATTCCTGACAGTTAAAGAGAAATTAGAAATTTTAATTGTTCCTTTCCAGACAACATTAACTGCATCATGAAGTCCATACAGTGCCATAGCAGAACTACTGCCAGGTTATCCTAGTGGTATTTCACAGTGGAAAGCCTGAAGGAACTAACGTCCACGAGTGCGCAAGTATTTTGGTGGTGAGACACTGAGAATACAAATTCCTTTGCTGTGTATATTTGAAGCATACTTATGAAAGGTCTGTGTTCAGATAAGTTTCATGACCTTAAATACACTATCAACATTTTCACAGTTTCATGCAAGAATACAAGTTAAATTTGCAGGGTATAGTATATGATTGTATTTTGTGAAGGAAAGCAGGAATAGAGGTACGAATGTGAAAAGACAAGAGAATAGTTCTTGGTATAACAAAGCTTAGTTATGGAAGAGGAAGAGAAGATCTAAAATAACAGAAAACAGAAAGAGGAATTAACAATAATAAAGGGGTAAAGATAAAAATTAAAGAAAATTAATATTAAAAAAAGGTCATTTTTAGAAATTGAATGTTTAAGAAAAATATTAGCTGCCCACTGACAAACATATCTCTCTTTTGAAGGACTGATCATTATAGTTTACTAATCTGTAAAAGAATCTGACATACTAGCTCTACTTAGAGTATTAAAAATATGTGTGAGAAATGTAAACAAAATTTTTAAAAGCTTTGTGCAGCAAACGTGGTATCCAATATTTGAAAGCGCATCTAAAAAAGCCACAAAACACAGCTAGTGGTAAACAGAATCCTGCCTGAGGTTTACCACTGCTTCTCCCACTATCACACGGCTCTCCAGGATGACCATTAATGGAAACTGTGCCTTTGCTCTCTACTGCTCCCTTCTCACCTTGTGCCAGCCCAAAGACAGATGAGCCAATTCAATGATCATGGATCATTGCTTACCTAATCCCATTTTCACTGCCACACCTATGTGGGAACTGAATTACCTAGAATGGATCATACCCTGAGCAAAGTTTCTGCATAGAGGGATAAATCTGAGGCCCTGGAATGTGGAGTGCTGGCAAGAGAATCCCAGATTAGGCGAGACCTTAGACTTATAAGGTCAAAGCCTTGCCCTGTAGCTGTGATTGGCTATTTTGCCCCAGGTAACCCTGGCTATTGTGAAGCCCACCCTGCCCTGAGGTCTTTGGATGGCTGCCTCTGACCATGAGGTGTCTGTGAACATTAAAAATCTATCAGGCGCTCCCGTAATTTATCACCACACTGCCCAGCTGGACTGGACCCCGGATCACAGAGAACTGACTGCAATACACCTATACTTATGTGTGTGTTATATCTCTTTTTATATCCCTTTTGCATACTTCCATACTCTCTATTAACTCTTTTCTGCACCATAGAAAACAAGAAGACTATGTGATTTTCTGAGGAAGTGTTAAGGGGATAAAGAATGAGAATATTACTGTTCCAGTCTTTCTGCGACATACTGGTTTCAGATGTAAGTATTCCTATAGCTGAAAAGTTGATGTGTTTTTTTGGTTTGGTTTGGGATTTTTGTTGTTGTTTTTGTTTTTATTTTTTTGCAATGCCATAGCACATAAAGCATCATGGATTTTCAGTTTTGCAGATGAGGATTTTTTTGATCAGAAGGTGCAGTACAGGGCACCTCCCCTGCTCCTGCTTAAGTTCTCTTCGTTACATGAATGTCAAAGGCTTACTTTAGCCTTTGTTACCTTCTTTTAATTTCTGTACCACAGGAATACACATTTTCTGTATTCAGATGATTCTCACTGGTGTTCATGGGCCATTAAAAATCCTGTGAGTAATCTTAGATAATCTTTCTCCATCGCTTGTACCTGAAACTCAGCTATTATTTTCTTTTTATAAAAGAGGAACAGTATTCTAGCACAAATGCTCAAAAAAATATCCTAGGGATTTGGTTTTAGTCCAAATGACACTGAAGTCAATTGAAAATTCTCAGTCAAGTCAGGCTTTCATTGTAAAAATAATTATTTCAATTTTTTTCACAAATGTTGACAGCTTTTCAAGTTGTAACATTCATAGCATAGTTATTACCGTAGCTATAAAAATTCATGTAGAAGGACATATCTCAGGATTCCGCAATTTTCTTACATGTAATCCACCTATAAACAATTTTCTCAGCTGCTGTCAAGACCCCTCAAACTATGCTGGTTTTAATACCCATTAAGAATTCCTTCAAGTTTCTGGACAAACAAAGGATACATTAACAAACTATAAACATATGCAATGTCATCATTTAGAAATAAAAATTACACTAAAAAAATCTAAGTAGTATTGTTTTAAATTCAACTTTTTCCAAGACAATCTCAGAATAACAAGGGCCAAATTACCTACTAAATACTTCGGGTCAATACAATGAAAATATTTGTTAACAAAGAGTAAAGAAACAATCCCACACAAATGAAGCTTTTGTAATTGTGTTTAAAAAAAGACAGTAAAAACGGAACATTAAAATGAAAACCTAATCAGACAGTACAGTGGTAGAGTACAGTACAAAGGTTCCTGTGAACCTTTCAAAAAATAATTAGAGCTGAACAACAGAATAGATTTTTCTGGAGATGTTAAAAAAAAATTATGAAAGAGAAACAAGGGAAAAAAACCCAAAAAGCAGCAAAAACTCCAATCACAATTATACCAAATAATCTACTTAAAGATATGCAAAAAAATCCATATTAGTAAACATCTTCATTGCTTTTTTTTCCTGATTGTGCTAGGGTTTGTTTTATCTTTTTAAGAATGATCAATTATTAAAACAAAAAGTAATGTGGATATTTTTTTCTGAAATCTGATTTTTATTGTAAGTGTGGAAATGCTAATCATATTCATTTTTCTGCTCTCACAAAGTGAGGGTTTTTTTTGTTTGCTTGAGACTGTACACTTAATAAAAAATTATCAAACTTACAGGAAAACACCAGAACAGAAACATTGAAGGGTTAAAGATAGAAGGGGCTTCTGAAGATAATCTAACTCAAAGGCCCATGCAAATCATAGAATCATAGAATGTTAAGGGGTTGGAATGGACTTTAAAGATCATCTAATCCCAACTGTTCCCTCCATGGGCAGGAACATCTCCCACTAGACAGGCTGCTCTGCTCAGGATCATGTGCAGTCAGGTTTTGAGTACTCCCAATGA
Organism: Anthoscopus minutus; assembly: GCA_013399455.1. Classification (NCBI taxonomy): domain Eukaryota; kingdom Metazoa; phylum Chordata; class Aves; order Passeriformes; family Paridae; genus Anthoscopus; species Anthoscopus minutus. Next base: position 61,333 of record VWYI01047913.1, read on the forward strand.
CAGAAATCTTGGCTAAACCAATGTGGGACCAATTCCAGTGTTTGACCACCCTCACTGTGAAAAATAAAAAATAATCCTTGTTCAACAGAATTTCCCATGTTCCAATTTTTGTTAATTGCCCCTTTCAGTGGGTGCTTCTGAGAACACTCTGGCTCAGGCTTCATTGCCACCTGCCAGCTAGGAATTTTTCCACATTGGTAAGACTGCTCAGAGCCTTCTCTTTACAGCTGCAGTTCTCAACCTCTTCTCATATGCCAGATGCTCCATCTCCTTGATCTTTTTGGGTCTTTGCCGGACTTGTCCAGCAAGCCAATATATCTTCTGCAATGGGGAGTACAGGACTGGACACATGATTCCAGAGCTGCCTCACAGTGCAATGCTGAGCAGAGGGTGAGGATCACCTCCCTCCACCTGCTGGCAATTCTCTGGCTAAAGCAGCTGAGGGAGCTGCTGTCTTTAGCCACAAGGCTGCATTGCTGGCTCAGTTCAATTTAGTGACCACTAGGACCTGGTCTTTTTTTGTAAAGCTGCTTTCCACCCTGTCAGCCTCCAGCTTCTACTGGTGTCTAGAGTTATTCCTTCCCAGGTGCAGTACTGTGCACTACCCTTTCTTGAACTTCATGTCAGTCTGTTCTCCAGGCAGCGCCAGTCCTCCTGAAAGGCAGCACAGCCTTCTGATGTTATCAGCAAGTCCTCTCAGATTTGTACCATCTGCAAACTTTCTGAGGGTTTTCTCTGTCTCAACATCCAAGTTATCTGATGGTATACAGTCCTGGATCCATTATAGATTTTCTCACTGTAGCACTAGTGACCATCCTCAACTTGGACTTCATGCCACAGATCACAACTCCTTTGACTATGCCCAGTTTTCAATTGCACCTCCCCATGCATCAAGTACATACTCCATCAATTTGTCTATAACGATATGGTGGGAGCCAGTGTAAAAAAAATTTACTATAGCAAGATAAATATCCACTCGTAGACCCCCATCCACCAACCTAATGGCTTCATTAAGGATGACTATGATGTTGGTCAGGTAAAATTTCCCCATTATAAATCATTGAAGAGTATCTCCAAACACCTTCTTGTCCATCACATTTGGAAGTAGATTCCAGGTGAATTTGCTCTATTATCTCTCCAAGGATCTCTCCAAGAATCCATGTTTATTGCCTCTCTCAAAGACAGGCTAGAGTCCCAGCTGTCATGATGTTTAAAAAATTATCCGGAGAGGCCTTGCATCAGCCAGCTCCTTCGCCACTTTTAAATACCGTCTGTGAGCTCCTGCCCACTTGTGTATTTCTGGTCTGATTAAGTGTTCCATAACCTGATCCTCCTCCAAAAGGTTGAAGTCTTGCTTGCTTCAGATTTTCCCACTGGTATGGGGCACCTGGGTTTGCAGATGCATTAGGCCACAACAGGTGAAGAATACACTGTGTACTTCAGCCTCTTCCACATCCTCCACATCAGATTCTTGGTCTCACTCAGCAGTGTCCTTTTGCTGCTGATGGAACTGTAGAATCCTTTCCTGTTACCCTTCACGCCCCATGAGATTCAACTCTAGGTGGCCTTTGGCTTTCGTAACCCAATTCCTACATGATGATACAGTATCTCTACATTCTTCCCAGGTCACCTGTCCCTGCTGTCACCTCTTGTATCCTTCCTTTTTGTATCTGAGTTCAGTGAGAAGCTCATTGCCCATCATGCAGGCCTCCTGCTGTCCTTGTTGGGATGGACTATTCTTAAGCTTAGGGGAGCCCTAATGATCTCTTCTAGACCTCTCTTCTCTCCAAGATTTACATGTATCCTATGGGATTCTTTCAAGCTGATCTCTGAATAGCCCAAAGCCTACATGCCAGAACCCTGAAGTCAGGATCCTATTTTTTACTTTCCTCTTTCTTCCAAGGGACTTGAACACTCATCATCATGTGACTGAGCAAGTGAATATTGTCATCAGATCTGGAAAAACTGCAAATGATTCTTAAAACTTATAGGTAAATACAATTTCTTATCTAAAAATAGACAGTTGATGAAGATTTGAAGAAAGCTCTTGCATTTGGAAAAAATATGACTTTTAAACATTTTTAAGTTCCTAGTTCACCTTAACATTATTTGTATTACTTATATCATTTACTGAATTCCTTTCCTTGATAAAACCTCAAAACAGTTCCTAACTAGTTTGGTTAGGCTACAATATAATTTTGAAATATCAGTATCTACAAAGCCAAAGTAAGCACCAGCTCTTGCCATTCACCTCCAGGATATAAGAAATGAACATATTGAATGACTAGTTCTGCAGTTTCAGTAAGAGACTATAACATTTCTAGTATACACACTCACACACACTCACACACACACACACAAATGGGTGTATATCTATTTCTTCCCCCCACAAAAAATTACACATGTATGGAGTATACCCAAAGCAAAGTAGTTAAGACTTTTATGATAGTGTTATGATAGTGAAGAAAAATAAGCTGTTACAACAGGAGGAGTTGGAAAGACCGTTTATCATACTGAAAATTTTGTCCAATGAGAGCAGCATATCATTAGATCCGGTTCAGTCACTTCAGCTCTTAGAGTAAGGACCTCTAAGTGAAGACTGGAACTCCACATTTGAAATCAGTTCAGTGGACTCCTTTTGATTTCACTTGCTATGTTCTTATAGGCAGTGTATACATTAGGAAATTGTTTCAAATAATTGTGAAAGTACTCATAAAAATGGAGTAAAATATGGTGTAACTGTAAAAATGCTTGGTTCTAATTTCACTTGTAAAAGCCATTTCTAAGTTAATAAATTGCCTGTCAGTCTGCAAGAGAAAGACTCTCCTCCATGTTCCATTCTTGCTCTCATCAAACGGTCATAACATTGGCTCACTCCATACAGAAGATAACGGGTATGATAGATAAGTGGCCCTCTGAAATTGCTCAGTCTGTGGTCATAAGAGCTGAAGGATAAACCAGATAGCAAAATAACAGTCTGAAGTGTCTTTTTTACACTAAGAAATATTTACAACTGTAATGTAAAATGAAGGATACAGCAGTCAAGAACAAGATATTTCTCACCTAAGAGTACATGGGACCCAATAACTCCTATTGACTATTTCTCTACTTCATCAACAGTGAATAAAAGAGGAGTTTGGGGAGCCAGATAATAGAAACCTGTTCAAGTTAACTTACAGTAAAATTCTGAAATAAACCTGCAAGGAGACTTAGCTGGTCTAACATGCTAGCAGAAAAAGGCAAGTGTATTCTAATTTTTTCAGTCAGGTATCTCTACATAAAATATGAACACAGCATGTGGAAACAATCTTGGTGGTACAAGCGTATTCTCTCATCCTTTAAAAACTAGGTTTTGGAAACTCTGGCTTGAGGGAGAACATAGAAAAGCTTATTTAGTATTAGGCAGTAACATTAAAACAGATGAGGGATAAAATTGCAGATTCCAGGGCATCCATGTCAATGACAGCTACTTGATGAACTCCTTGCCCTTTTGACAGATACTTATTTACATTTTTTTAAAAAGGGTTTTCAGCATAATTAAGCACTTCATTTGATAAAGGGTAGGAACAACAGTTATAAAAGTAAAAAAAACCTTTAAAGTGTTTTAAAATATTAATTAAAACAACAGGAATATTTTTGTAAGCACATATCTTAAAATGACATTTTTAGTTAAATAAGAAATTATTGAATTGAAGTTAAGAAATTAAATTTTCATTTTCTGTGTTTAACATATCTTAGGAATAGGACAGTTGTTTTTGAACAGTTTCAGTGCCTTTACAGTCAAAAGCAATATGAACAAACCTTTTAAAAGTTATGTAGGTAGAAAAGGAACTATTAAACCTCCCACTAAGTGGATTTACTGATTTTACATTGCACACAATAACTAGAACCAAAAATGGACCAAAATCCCTTGTTCCGTCTTACAGAGGTACAGAGATAACATAGCCCAAATTCATCACACCAAATTCTAGGTACTTTACTGAAATCCCTAAGAACATATTTATACTAACCTCCCTGAGGTTTCAGTGAACAAAACAGTGATCCCCAAAGAACTCAGAGATTAACCATGCTTTGAAGGTGTCTCTCATGCAAGATATGTCCTAAAGCAGTATCATGGAAGAGAAATGCTTCAATAGCAGTTTTGGGTAAACACTTCCAATGTATTAAAGCTGAACTATAGGGAAGGGTTTTTTATAAAACTTAACCCATTCAAAAATCAAACTTCCAAAAACATCATTTGAAATGTTATGAGAAAATCAGAAGTTGGCATTATGATCTTATGATAGGCAAAGGCCAGCCTGTCTTGGTTTTTGAGACAGGTATCTGTCAAGGAAGGCAGAAAAAAATGTAAGCCCCCACCCTTTTCCTCTGAATTATTATATCTCGAAAACATGGAATTTTCAGGCAGAGATATGGGAATAGGAATAACAGTTCTTTACTAATATATATATATATATTAAGGTAAACTAACAACAAGAACTACAGTATTAACAACGGAACAGAACAGGGATCCCGTCTCGGTTGAGATGGGAAAAAACATGGAGGAGAGGCAGTGCCTCACAAACCCCTCAGCTGGCACTCAGTCTCAGAGCTCCTGCAGGCTCTGAGGAAAAACACCTTGCTGGAATGGCAGGGATGAGCAGAGAGTCCCGGGCCGGTGGAGGAGATGGATCAGCAGCTCCGCGGTGGCAGCTGGGGCTGCAGCACGTCCAGCAGGACAGGGGAGCGGAGGCCACAAACGGAGAGGAAGAAGCAGAAGCAGAAGGAACAGCCGCTCCGTCTGGATGATGGCAAAAACCTCCTCTCCCAGCAGAAACAGCTCCGAGAGTGTCTGTGTTGCTCTCCCAGAAGGACCCAAAAACCAAACCCGCTCCCCTCCCCACTGCCCCCGGGGCCCAGCCGATTCTTTTGTCTTTTAAAGTACCGATGATGTACCAACCATCAAGGCTTTTCTCTCAGCTAAATGGGAAAAATTCCACTGTCTAAGGAATGAAAAAAAAAAAGACACGTAACCCCCAACAGCCTCACCAACAAACAGGAGGAAATGAGTAAGACAGATAGAGGCACTAAACAAAGAGGAAACTAGTCTTTGTTGGAAATGGTATAAAAGAGCAGAAAGAGCAATGAATGGAAAAGTTAAGAAGAAAACAATGATGTCTCACAGCCTGTTCATAAATCACAGGCCTCCCTAGCTCATCCATGTTATGTTCTCTCCACATGGTATCCATCCAGCTTAGGTTTGTCACAGCTGAACATTCCTAATTGTGAAGATCAGGTAAAGAGGAAAACAAATAATTTTAACTTTCTTTAGACATGTTCAAGTCATACTTTTTAAGGACACCTTCCCAGGGTAAAACAGATGTGAACCCAGTTATTAACCCCAGTTAAACAACTGCAACTATGCTTGTTCCACCAACAGTGCATTTTCTCCAAGCATATGTATTCAATGATAATCTTATCATTTAGAAATACATCCCTGAAAAACTTTAGCTGGAGGCAGTGAAAAAAAAAAAGTGAAAACTTGAAGACTCAGTAGTGTTCTAAACATGTCATGCATGCCATCATCAGCTTCATAAACATACAACCCTAGTGCACACAAAAATCTAATTTTTAAAACTATCAAAATTAGCAAATAGCATATATACCTATTGTATATGCAACTGTTAGCCATACATACAAATAGCAAATGGCTACTGTAAGCGTGGCTTACTATAAAGGTCTACATACATTTAAAAGGGTCTGTTGCCAGAGTTTTTCAAGAACTGCAAATTATAGCATTATACAATTATATAATTTTAATTTTGATCCTGAATTTGCTTGTTCAGCTTCTCACTAATATTTCAGCTATATCAGCTTCTCTCTAATATTTCTCAAGATGTAAAAATGATGGAGACAGATATCCTAAATAAAAATGAGCATTCCCCAAAAGTTAAATTATTTCTTAAATGAAAAAGTCTTTGTCTGATGCAGCAAGTTTCGACCTTGACTATCTCCACTAATATCTTCTCTCCTGCTTTTCCTAACTTTTCTCGACCAAAGTATTTCTGCAGGTGTCTGCATAGTCACCTACACCTAGTGCAACATAGGTTGCCTCTGGTCTTATTTGCTTGCTTGTTTGTTTTTGCTTTTTTTTTCCTTTATAATTACCACAAAATGTCACTGCCTTTATTGCATACGGCCTTTCAACATTTCTGACTCAGCTCTCTCCATATTCAATTGGGCATAATTCATATTTCATACACAAAAAGAGTTGGTTTTTTTTTTAATTGGAACATTATTTTGGGGAATCACGTTAGGTTTACATATTAAAATCATCCCAAATTATGTAGGCAGAAATAAAATGTGAGAATTCTTCTGAATATTTAAATTTGTCCCATGTGAATACAGAAATAAGTCTTCTTTTTATAGTTTGCATTATTCATATTACTAGCACAGAATTCCAAAACAGGACAGCCAATTCACAATACAAGACATACTCCTAATTTTTTTTCTCCACTATTATGCTGAGCTTTTTACTATGCAATACTTAGACAGTCTCAAGATGGATATTTTCTTACAGGTTTTGTTTGTTTCCTCCAGACAATGTTTTTGTATGCTTGTTTGGTTATTAGCTTGTTTTCATATATCTTGAGATAGGAGTAGTTTGGAAGGAAAAAAATAAGCAAAATAAGATCTAGAAAAAAACATCATCCCTACTGAAACAATAACATTGCCTCCAGCCAGGGGGTGTCACTTCCTTACAGAGAAGAAACTGACAGTATTCTTTTGGAAGATATTGATGACACTGCAATAGGGGTAACCGTCTTTAAGACGGCAAATTCACCCTAGCAACACAGCCAAAGAGAAGTAAAGATCATGTCTACATGGATTTAGTGAGTTTAAGCTGATTATTTTAAAGCTTGTATGAGTGGGAAAAATAAGGTTGCAATAAGCAACATAAACACAGATACGAATAGTGTTCTCCTACACGACATTATTTCTATCGTGAATTTCAATAGTGCCAAAACAATTCTTAAATCTGAGACTGGAAAGAATACATATTTAGAATACTAAAAATATTCATTGCTCTGAAACTTGTTGTGATGTCTGTGATGCCAATTTAATGTCACGATCTGCTAGTACAAGCAGGGGTGGTGATGGTTCATTTTACTGACCTCAGTGCAAAAGGACACACAGCAAAGGGGACTTTCAGTTTAATCACAGCAGTGCACTTTTATGGAGTGCCAACAACAATTATGCAACAGAAGAGGGAGAGAGATATATAAAGAAAACAAAGTGAAGTGAGAGAGAGAGAAGGGAGGAATTTAGCTACCAATGGAGAAACAAAGTCCTCGTGGTCCAGTCATCTTCCTTCCGTGGGGGATCACCCAAGTTGCCTCAGAAAGTTGTTTTTTATATTCTTTCTCTAAAGTGAGTGGCATCTGGCCAAAAGGTGGGGAGGCTACTGTGATGAGACCCATTGCTCCATGAGGTAAGTACAGAACAAGCCATTACTTGCCAGTCCTTGCTCAAACAAGTCGTTACTTGCCAGCCCCCGATCGAAGCAGTGTAGCATGGCAGAACACACCTACAAATGGTCACTTGGCAAGCATCCACCTCAACCAGGCCAGAACTCCAGTCGGGGTTTCCGGGGTCTTAGTCTCTGTCCTTGTGGTGGTCATGAGGCAGATGAGGGAAATTTTGGACTGTCTCTTAAACCTGTTCTCAAATTAGATAAGATCATGGCAGACCAGCAATAGGATTTGGCTGTCTATATTTTTGTTATTTTCTAGACAAACACTGCTTTCCATTATAAAATGCTCTCAATCACCAACAGAGAAATTACTGTTTTTTCAATTATTCTAAAAATTATTAAGAAATCATTTCATTACTAAATTTACTTCATTACCTTCATTACTTCACATTCCTCAGGATTTAAAACATCAGCATCCTATACCAAAATAAGGTAGATTGTCCCAATTATTTACTGGTGAATAAAGAAATAAGTTGTGAGTAATTTCTATATATGCATGCTGAAAGTTTGTAGAGACACCTTAAGGGTTATCTAGTCCCACAGGCACAGGCAGGTATGCCACCACTAGATCAGGCTGATCAAAGCTCCATCAGCCTGACCTTAAAGATCATCCATCAGTGATGGGGGATCCACAACTTCTCTAAGAAAGCTGTTCTATTGCCTCACCATCCTCATGGTACAGAATTTCTTCTTAATATCTAATCTAATCTAAATCTCTCTTAATTTAAAACCATCAACTTTTATCGCTACAGGTCCACATAAAAATTGCTCTCCCTTTTTGTAAGCCCCCTTCAGGCACTGGAAGGCAACACTAAAATTGCTCAGAGCCCAGACTGCTCTCTCCAGGCTGAACAACCCAATTTCCCTCAGCCTGTCTTTGCAGGAGAGATGCTTCTGCCCTCTGATCATCCATGTCTCCCCTTCTCTAGACCTCCTCTAATGAGTCCACTCTAATGTTCTGGGGAGCCCGGAGCTGGATGTAGCACTCAGGGTGGAGTCTCACCAGAGTGGAGTAGAGGGGCAGAATCCCCTCCCTTGCCCTCCTGGCCACGCTGCTTTATATGCAGCCCAGGATGTGGTCGGCTTTCTGGGCTTCAAGCGCACACTGTTGGCTCATGTCCAGCTTTTCATCCTATCTCCATCCAGGTGCATCCTGTCTCCACAGGACCTCATCCTTCAGCCAACATCAACTATGCACATTTCCACGCACAAAGATAATGTAAAATGAAGTGTATGGTGCAGACAGAAGGCCCTAGCCTTTGCCCAAGTCTTTGGTCATCATCCTAGAAAAAGAATATCAAGAAACAACATAAATGCTGTATGAATATCTGAATTTTCAAAGCAGTCTCATGAATTTATTTCAGTAGCTTAATAACAACATAACAGTAGCTACTGGGGTGGGTCAGATGGGAGGTCAGATTAAGTATGTGTCAACAAATGTATTTTAAGCCATTTTAGGGGATTAATTTAAGAACCAAGTGAGCACCATAAATTTTAAATAACATTAACCATAGTAAGGTCAGGTTTTAGAGTCAAGTAGAAATCTTTCCATATGCCCACATAAGCAAATTTGTAAAATCACCATAATTATTTCAGTTCTTATGGGAATACACATAATGGCTAGAATGAGGAGCTGTCACTGTCCTAAAAAATAAAACACTTAGAATGTATTTACATCAAATGGGAAACTAAGAGTACCTGTAAAAAATAGGTGACCTAACAAAATAGGTGACCTGTCAATGACTCAAAACTTGCTGAAGACTGAACCCAGCAAAACACTTTACGATATAGCCAGGATTTAACAATTTCACTGCTGAAACCCAGTTCTACTCCTGAAATAACAGCTTAGCATAGGCCATTGGTTCCTAGCCAGATGTGCCACACAGGAGGACCTTCACCTTGCTCTATCTGCAGGATCTCAAGTGGGCTTTTGGACCATGACTGACCAATTTTTTTACCAAGCCCCAGCAGACTGTGGGAAGTGGCAGGGGCACATGCAGAGAAGGAGCAATCACACTTCCAGCCAAGGATGAAAATGTAGTGTGTGTCAATAGGGATTGTTTAGAAGCTTGTTGGTCATACCAGTGCTGAAAGGATAAGGACAGACAAAAATGAGCAAACTGTTAGAAGCAAACTGTTCTTATGGAAGAACAAGCCTTATGCTAGAGAATATACACTCTGAAAATACATGTGTGAATTAATTGGCTGTAAAATACTTCAGTGTTCAGAGCCCCTGTTCTGTAATTTTGCACCCCACTTGAAGGACTATTCACAAAGTTAAAGTCTAACAGAGAAAATAAATTAATAAAAAAGGGGAAGGATGCTGAAAGGAACATAAATGACAAAATGCAAATAAATAACAGATCACCAGCCTAACAAGCACAGGTATGAGAGTTCAAGTGACCAAAAGAACTAAAAAAGGAAAGCATAAGCAAGAAAGTAAGATTAAAGCATATTGTGGTAAAGTAGCCATTTAAGAAAAAAGAATAAAAAACCTGAAAGATAGGGAAATCATTAGAAATCAGCAAAAATCAGATTCTATAAATTGCAAAAATCTGAGAAAATAAAATAAAACCAGAATGAAGAAAGGCTTTTAAAATTATGACAGTTGCCATCAGATAGCCATAGAGTGCAATTCATGACACCTCAGGCCACAGATTTAATTGACAAATCATGGAATATCAGGAAAATTCCGAATGACTATTGAAAGCACGCTGTTGCTTTTAGATAAGCAAATAGGACATCCCAGGTAACTACAAGCAGCAGCTATTACATACAAGTGAAATAATTATCATTCTCTGATATTAACACATTGGAAACAAAGTCACCAAAGTTAAATGAAAACCAACATCACAAAATGACCTTTATTTCTTGGGGAAATTCAGAAGTCAGTTTGATAAAGTGAGTGCATAATGAAATTTATATATTTTATACATGTTGATAAATTTGAAAAATATGCAGTGACCTGGTGAATCAAGTGGTTCCATGAGCACCAAAACTGATCTTGCTTGGTTTTATAGAGATTTTCATTCAAAATCCTCATAAAAAGACTTTTTTTTTGTCCCCAGTTCATGATGTTTTCCCTATCAAAGTGTCTCCCAGCATTCCTTGGTTTCCACTCCTTCCACAGGACTGGACAAGCAGCTGGACACAAGTACATGCACCACGGGTATCCATGAAAGTGTTACCAGCCACATCACAGCCATAAGAGTCTTATAAAGACACTTTACTGCCCCTACTGAAGCAGCTAGCTCAGCTTTCTCTAACAAGTTAAATTTTTAAATAGGCTTCACTTTTTTTACAGTAACAATTAAACAGTCACCAAGGGAAAACAAAGGAAAGAGAAAGATGGACTAAGGGACAATTAAATCAATGGATTCAAAATTGGCACACATGGCTAATATTTAGGTTAAAAATAAAGGCTACCAAAATGTCTTTTAAGAAACAAAACTTAATTGAATGAATAATGAAGAAAAAACCTTCATTGGGAGTTATAATTTAAATGTGTGATTTTTGATAATTGATAAAAAGAGTTATATTTTTAAAAATGTGCACTGCAGAATCAAGAAGATACTTCGTGAAGAAGCAAGTTCAAATGATTGCTCAATTCAACATTGCAATCCAATGCAACATATTACAAGAAATCCTTAATATGGACAGGTGAAACTACATAGTGTCTCTGCACAGCACAGGTAAAGCCTAAAACCGTCCAAAAGCCTAAATCCATTAATTTATGCTGCTATGTTTTTTTAAAAAAAAATTAAAATTAGAAAGTTATACATTTTTTTAATATTGGATATTCCTGAGCTCTTGAATGTGTGCGTCTGTCGTTTTGTTTAGACTTTGGCATCCTTTTCATTCAATGTTAATCAGTATGGTTTCCCAAAATTTTATCATTACATCTCTCCAGTCATCTAAAAAATGCTGACATAAATTAATCATTAAAAAACCATCTCATTTCTTGATTCACTTATGGATAATGAGATAAAAATTCAAAGAGCTTCACAAAGTAGAAGACACAAAAATTAAAAAATGTTTCTCAAATATCATATTGAATAGCCAGTTCTGTACATTTCATATGGGTTTTTTGTCCCAAAAGTTGCATATGGGTGAATACTGACTAAAAAACCCTGGAAGTAAGCAGGGTATTAAAATGAAAAAGTTAGGCATTTGAACAGGCTGTGTCCACTGCCTTTCTGCCTCTCTTACCAGGGCAGACAAAAAATGTCCACGTGGAAGGATACTATTGTCACTCTTCTTAATAGTTTCAATTGCATAAACACTATTATCCTATTACTGCAAGAAAATGAAAACTTATTTAACTAGTAATTTCCTAATCAGCATATTTAAATTCATCACTCAAGATCTCCAGGACATCCTCGAGAAGTTGGCAAGAATCCATTACCTGAAGCCAAAAGAAACAATTTCCTGTGAAAGAATAAAAAGCAAGGAATGAGCTGCTTTGTTATTCCTCAAATTTCCTGAAAATCTGTGTGAAACTCTCACTTGTCTGCAATACTGAGGGAAGCTGTAACTTGTCTGTGCTTCAGTTGGCTGCTGATGCTGATCCGCAGTCATTAGCCTTCAAAACGCCTGACTTTTCTTGTGGGCATAGGCATAAATTGCAGAAGGAAAGAAGGAACAGCAGGTAAGCCAAGGAAATGTATCATCACTCCATTTTTTAGAGTCTACACAAGGGGAGAAGGCATGGCAACCTGGGTTTATGTGCAGATGTTCCCAGATAACACGCATTACCTTCACAGGCCTTCAGCCCTTTTGTGAAAAAGTCTTTTCCATTAACAAACATCATAGTCAAGCATAATCTGAAATCTGTCACTGGTCAGTAAAACATAGGGAAAAAAAAAGTAAAAAAGAGCCAAGTACTTTAGACTACATTCTTGAAATATGTCTTTTCTACATTCACCTTTCGTTTTTGTTTTTAAAATTTACATTATGTTCACTGGGTTAGCAAAGTAAGTATGATAAACACATTCAGAAGAGGCAGATTAGATAAATACAGCTGTTACCAAAAAAAAAAACCAGTGAGTGATTTATTGAATGGAATGCATTTAGTCTGGAAGAATTTGCATTATGCTTAATTTAAAACTGCATTTTCAAGAAATAGTTTTCCATACTTAAAACAAACCATTTAAAAAGAAGACTTGAATCCAACGAACATTGTGGCAGTTTTCAGTTCTGCTTTACCTTTATGCACATAAACACAGTAATAACATATCTGAGTATCAGAATAATTTGAGAATAATAATAATATAATCCAGAAAGAACTCTTGGTATATAATGAACTTGAATCTAATTTAATCTAATTGAAGTTTAATCTAATATTTCTGTCACTTAATCCATTTGTAAAAGGTCCAATTGAATCAAAAAGTTATTCACAAAATATAACAAAGACATTAGAGCAAGAAAAAAGAACACTGACAGTATTTCACTGACACTGTTGTAACACTATCATTGTCACCACTCTCACTCTTCCATTCATTAATCTTCCTCCTTCTAGAACTAAACACTTGGATTCCCCTGTCTTACATCTATGCATGGTGACAGCTCTGTAAAGCCCTTGTGCCTGGCTTCCTATGTTTCCACAACCATTTGCATTCTGTTCAAAAAGCTGTATTAGAAATTTGTAATGGAGTTATTCAATAAAATATTATTATAAGTTGGTTGTCACATATATATTATAAACTGGTGTCATTTGGACACATGACATTGTTATCTCATCCTTTTGTGCTTGTTTTACTGCCTTTTCATACTGTAAATCCCCAGCTGGGATTCCAGGAACATTCCCAGGAACAGAACCAACCAACACCAAAGGAATCTCTCACCCGTTAAGATTTTTCCTGGATCAACATTAATTAGCCTCATGGTATTTGTATAATCCAACATTCAATTGAAAGCACTTTAAATGGCAAAACCCTTTCATGATCCCCCATCTGACCAGAGATCAAAGTCTGGAAACTACTACTGCAAGCACCACAGTTGGAGCTTTCTTGTCCACACTGCTCTGCAACAGGACACTACTCCACACAAATTACACTGCAGTGATAGCCCGACTAGATGGCATTATCTACATATTTTAGAATAACATTCCATACTGAAAAGGAATTATTTTGTCATACATATGGAAAAGCTCACTAAATTAGTCAAATACACTGACCTTGAGTGCTTCCAGTAGTAAATAAGCAAACAGATTCAAAGGCTAAGAAAGGTATTTTCATAGACATTATTTTGTTAGCAATATAAAAAGGAATTGTAGGAAAAAGTTATGTATAGACTAAAAAGAGCACTTCTTTGTAAAGTCTACTAAATCCAACCAAATCATTGTTCTACAAAAAACATCATTAAGAATCTAAGTGACCATATTCAGTATTTGATATAAGTCTACAATGAAAAAACACCTTAAATCTGCAATACAAAATTCTGTGCTATGTCACAATACAAGAGACAGAGTGAATATCACATACTGGAATTTTTTCCTACTAACTGTAGATACCAGGATTTTCAATGCTCTAATGTGTTATTAATGCTGCATTCTTCCAGTTAAGGCAAGAAATATATATTATATTGGATTGTATAAGTGACTTTGCATTTTTAGTGTTTTACCATCTAAGGTTACAAATTTAGAACCAGCATTAATAATATATAATAAATACAGTAATATAATGCTGCAAATACAGGAAAAAACCAGTATAGTGTGCTCACTGTACGCCCTGCCAAAAAGCAAGTTCATTCTATGTTTGTGTTTCATAGCAGTGCCTGAAAAAATTTCAGTATTATAGTGCATTACAGTTCACAGAAATGCAAACATAACAGTTTCTCTTCTGGAAAACATATTCCTGCAATACCATTAAAGCTGGAAGAAAGAAAAATATCAACAAATAATGAATAAATTATTATCAAGAACATCGCCTAAATTATATTACCTCTCCTACATCAACTTTGTCATTACTGGAATGAGGATATGGAAAGCCTTTAATTTTTTCATTCATACTACTAAATTAAAACCTGCTCAATCAGAAAGCATGATTTAAACATACTGTACTCCTATCAAAACGATAGTGGGTGAAAATGGCAATAGAGAGCCTGGAAAGCAACAGAGTTCAGCCATAGTCTTTAAATGTCTTATTCCACAAGAACAAAGGACTAAACATTAAAACTCTTTGTAAAGTCTCACACTGTACTTCTAGATTAGATATCCCCTTCATCTCCACTGATTTTATTTGAATAGTAAAAAATTACTTTTAAATTTTCTCAACCCACCCCCTACCCTACCCCTACCCACTACTGAGTGCTGCTATTACCAGCATGTGAAAACATAAGTCTAGATAAGAGTGTGCAGTTCAACAGCTCCTCCACAGCAGTTTGCTCACTGTGGTCTACTATCATCCTCAAGTAAACAGAGTTATATTATGAAAAGAGATAAGCTAACAGACATTCATCACACGGCAGACTGATGATGAAACAGTTACTCAGGAATAAATGACCCATTTAAAATGCATATACACTGCACCTTTGAGATAAAAAAAAGTGTATTCAGTAGTAAACAGCTGGTTGCATAATAAGAGTAAATACTTTTGCTAGGAAATAATAGGGAAAGCAGTATCCAGAACTTTACTGTTACACAGCAGAAACAACCAGTGCTGCTGTTCTCAAATATTCTTTCATTCTTTTATCATTCCAGATATAACTGCCCTTTGCAAAAGACGAAATGCTATACTAGGCACTATTTAAAAATAATTTATTTACAAAACAGCTTTCTTTATATTTGGCATCTCCACAAACCATAATTAACAGCCCTATTTTTGATGTAGGTGAGAATGCAGACATGTACACTCCATGAAACACCTCTCCCACCATACATGTTCATACAGCCTCCGAAAGCCTACATAACCCAGACAGAAATGCATTATTCAGCATTTGTTGGATTCACCAACAAGTTACCTAATTTAGACCTAATAATGCAAGGCTCTAACACCCTAATTAGCACCAGTGAGAAGCTGATTGACAGAAGAGAATAAAAGCAGAAGCAGAGCAGCCTGACAGATGGAGGAAATTATCACGTTTCAAGGTCAAGAGAGCAGCTCAAGCTTGCATGGGAGTATTTCCTACACACAATGAAGTTGTAAAGAGGTTCTGAACAAGTAATTTATAAAAAGCATGTCTAAGTGTAAAGCTTTAAAAATTATTTTTGGTTTTGCAAAAACAGCATAAAATATGCAGAGATTCTTCTGAATAACTCTCTCTTTGCATGCTCAAATAAACTAATAAGCAGTTTTAATTTTATTTCTGGTAACAGAGCATTGCAGAGACTCACTAAGGAAAAACCCAGTAATACAAACATGAAGTTTACTTCAAAGAAAAATCTTAAAATGCCTTGTGTTTCATAGCCAATCAATATGTCCTTATAATCCTTGAAAGATACAATGTGTAAACTGTTGCAGTGGACGTTTGTTTAAATAAGTTAATACTGTTATGTTAAGTTGTAAAGTTATGCCTCAGACACTCCCCTATGCTGTTGGTTTCCCCTCAAATTGTACCTCCCCTCGGTTGTCAATCCCTCTTGTACCACCCCTTATTCCATCATCTTCCCTATCACTCACTGTAAACCCTGCCCTTTGTTCTAGACCCTTCCCTGTCAGTCCCTCAACCCTCAAAGGTCCAATGGCTGTAGCCTATGCCCCTCAAATGATGTCCCCTCTCTATGCCTTGTTGTTGGATACCCCACCTTTGACCCCACCCCATGGACCTCCCCCCATTCCTCCTCATTGGAGGAAAGTCTTTCTCCACCCCCTAGATTCCCCACTGTATAAAATCCCATGTCAAGTTGTTACTTTGCTCTTTGCTCCCCTGTCTCTACCCTGGAATAAACGTCCCTTGGGAGATCCCTTTGAAAGAGTCTCCTCCTCTGTTCTTGGCCTCCACACCTGTGCCTTGCTATCATGCCGTAGGGTATTTGCTCTAAGCCACACCTTGGGTCATCCTGCTCCCGAGGTGCGTCCCACACTTGGCGTGAGCCGGGGTGGCTTAGCTAGCTCCAAGAGACTCTGACACCGCATCAGTAGAAATTTTGTTAAGTGTACACTGAGGGCTAAGGATCCTGCATGTGGCAAGTAGTTTTTCTGTTTAAATTTATAGAAATATTAGATTGTGAATTTTTATTTCACTTTTGCTGTGTAATATTGGTGTCACTACTGTCAATAGCAATATACTTACTGAGTCACAATCTTGATTTCAATATGAATTTTGCTGGACTTAAGATTTTGCCATTGGAGGCTTGGGGGAGAGGAGGGAGAAGCTGTTTGATTTTAGGTTTATTTGCTATAAATGGATCAGTTTATTTTGATGCTCATTTAACAGGAGACACTAAAAAGGTACCTATTGAGTTGTGTGTGTCATCTACCCCCCGCCCCCTGCCCCCCACAGTTAGGCTCTGATTTTAGCAAATTGCAAATCCCTATCAATTAAAAATCAATATTGAAGATATTGCAAAGGTGAATATGCTAAGGCTTGTAAAATCACAGGCTATACTCAATTGAAAAAAAATCCAAAAAACTCATTCTAGATGGAGCCATCTGACATAGCAGATGTGTGTTAAGGCATTTCTGAATGAACCAGCAAGTACTTGAATTTTTACAAGATCACCTCATTTTAATATATATACATATCTGTATTTAATTACATATAATTTTTTTGTGTATAAATAAATATATAAGCCTAACACAATATGTTTCCTGAAGAAATCAAAGCAGATTAGAGGAAAATTTAGACCATAATGCGATCTTTTTAAATGCTTAGGTGTGGGAGATCTCTTTTGCTTTTGAGATTCAGAATATTTTGAACCTAAATAAAGATACACCAGAGAAGTGAAAGAGAAACCCTTTATAACCCTTGAAAAAGACCGCGTTAGCAAGCTAAATCTTCTGGAAGCTGTGATGTCACAAGTATCAAAATCAAGTTCTCAACATCTCTCTTTGAAGTTGGTATCTTACAAATTGCCCCAGCCTTTTCATCCTTGCAAAACATAATTATATTAACTCTCTATCCCCATTTACATCCTTTCAGAAAGAGTAGCCCATGCACAAAACAAAGTTTAACAATTGCGCTTACAGATTATGGTGTCACCCACATTTAACTGAATTTCATTTTTCAAAAGTTAATTACTTCTTTATACACTTAATACACTCAATTTGTTTTCCTTTATTACTAAGACATATGAAGAGAAGTAATTTGTGTATTAATATTTGTATTTCTTGTGAGCCCCAATCTCTGGTTCCATGCTGTTAAGGGAAGACAGTGGAAAATACAGATCAATTCAAGATGCAGCTGAGGGCACTACAAGTGTAGTACACTTCAGAAACTCAGCTCCATTTAGCATGGTTATGAAGTTTGCCTCTAAAACAGACAATATAATGGAAACCATGGCAACTGCTCAACTAAGGCAAAAGAGGCAAGAGCATGAACTATAAATATTCAAATTGCATGCAGCTTATAATTTTGCTTTTAAATATATGATGAATAAAGAACTATTTAACTTTATACAAAGTATATTTTTGTGTAATTTCCACTAATGCTGAAGTCTCAAAGTTTTCAAAGGAATCTGAGGAAGACACAACAGCCACAGCGCAATTAAGAGGTGGCAGTTTAAGGTTATGAAAGTATTAACTATGAGTCATACTAAACATGTTTTATAAATTGAGTTCTTAATCTATTAACACCACATAGCACAGCTTAGGATATCCCAATAAAACTTAGGTAAGAAGTCAGCAGTTCAAGATGCCCTTCTCCTCCACCATGGTCACTTGCTGTAGAAGCTGAAATCTTCCCCTGAATTTGAACTAACTGTATTTACTTGGCCTCTTCTAGTTCCTCAGTGTTCTAGAAATAAAGAACTTCTTTAATACTAGTATTTTGACTGCATTATTTAGAAGTTACAAAAATAAAAATAGCCAATTGCATCTCTACAACAGCTTAAATACATCTAATGCAAGAGGTATCTTTCCTTTTCTACTTCCACTTGCATATTCTACCTCTTGTTTCACATCAGAATGATGGAAGGTAATTTAAAAGTTTTTATAGGTTTAATGTTCAACAAGAAGAATGCCTTGGACTGGACCTCTAAGTTGTACAGCTTGACTGCAATAGTGATCTCTGAAAATAGGTAACAGATTCATTGAGTAAATATGTTCTCAGAATCTAACATAAAATTTTAAAATTCTGAATTTTTTGTACTTTAAACAACTTCAACTGCTTTAAGAAATACAACTTAAGCAAAACTTATAAGAGTATAATCATGCAGGTCAAGAAAGCATCCTGTATTTTCCAGATGCTAACCATTACAAAATGACACTCATTTTCCTTCTATAGGATGAAATGGCAGATCAGCTATTTTTACAGATGGCAATTCATCTTTCAAAGGTATACAGGATTACTAGTTTAACTTTAGAGAAAGCACATTTAGATTCCTAATTTAGGATGGCAAACAAATTCATTTGGACCGATATTATGGTCTATTTCCCCCTGTTTAATCTCGCAGAGTTTTATCAAAACTATATGAAAAAGAAAACTGGCTCCTCTATTTCATGCTTGGTGTGAAGAATTTTCAATTCAAGAGGTAGCATTATCTTCAAATCATAGAATCACAGATTATGCTGAGTTGGACAGAACACACAAGGATCATCGAGTCCAACTTCTGGTCCTGCACAGGACACTCTAAGAGTCACACCATGTGCTTAAGAGCTTTGTACAAATGCTTCTTGAACTCTCTCAGGCTTGGTGTTGTGACCACTCCCCTGGGGAGCCTTTTCAGTGCCCAACCACCCTCCAGGTGACAAACCTTTTTTCTAATATCTAACCTAAACCTCCCCTGACACAACTTCAGGCCATTCCCTCAGGTCCTGTCACTGGGCACTGGAGAGATCAGTGTCTGCCCCTCCTCTTCCCCTCATGAGATGCAAGAAGGTCTCCCTTCAGTCTGCTCTTCTCCAGGCTGAACAGACCAAGTGATCTCATCTGCTCCTCATATAGCTTCCCCTCAAGGCCCTTCACCACTTTTGTTGCCATCCTTTGGACACTTTCTGAGAGGTTGTATCTTTCTTACATTATGTTGTTCAAAACCTCAAGGTGAAGCTGCCCCAGTGCAGAGCAGAGCAGGAAAATCCCCTCCCTTGCCCAGCTGACCATGCTGTGCCTGATGCCCCTGAAGACAAGGTCGGCCCTCCTGGCTGCCAGGGCACTGCTGGCTCATGTTCAGCTTGTCACTGACCAGGACTGCCTTTCCATGGCACTGCTTTCTAGAATCTCATTCTCCAGTCTGTTTGTACAGCCGTGGTTGCATTCTGCCTGTGCAGAATCCACCACTCTCCCTTGTTGAAATCCATACATTTGGTGATTGTCCAGTTCTCCAAGCTGTTTAGGTCTCTCTTCAGGCTTCTCTGCCGTCAAGCGAGTCAGCAGTTTCTCCCAGTTTTTTATCATCTGCAAACTTGCCCAGTACCCCTTCCAAGTTTTTTATGAAGATGTTGAAGAGCACAGGGGTGAAGATGGAGCCCTGTGGAACCCCAGTAGTGACACATCCCCAGTCTGATGTCACCCCATTCCCTGCAAACCTTTGTATCTGACCCATGAGCCAATTGCTCACCTCTCACATGATGTATTTATCCAGCTGTGTGCTGGATGTTTAGTCCAGAGGATACTGTGAGAGACAGCATTGAGAGCTTTACTGAAATCCAAAAGGGTTCCATCAACTGGCTTTCAGGTTCAGTAACATTTGTTATTTTTATTATTTGTCTACAAGTTCTGCTTCCTAAGTAAATAAATTGATATAATTCCCTAGAATATGAAATTTGTGGAAATAATTCTCCATTGTAATGAAGTATTGCCAGTAATTCTCATTATTGGTTATTGTCAGACAGTTCTTCCACTAAATGCTCACTTTCATCAAGAATGGTTTATTATATATATAACCTATTTTTAAATACACTCTGTCCTAAGCAATCTTTTCCTTAAGTATACTTACACAGAGATTTTATCAGATGAATGAAATACCACAGTATATACAGTGATCTGACATCTACCTGTCCAGTAACTAAACATACATATTAGGGTTCTATAAAAATGCCTGCAAGGTAACACCTTAAAATGTCAAGACAAGTACTTCTGAATATAACAATATGAAAGTTTTGAATCTTTTCACAATTCCTAATTCAGTACAGAATTAGCTCTACCCTCTTAAAACACCATATGCAATTAGATCTGAAGAGAAATATCACTTAATTCTTCATCTAAAAGGCTTCAGATACTTCAACACTCAGATTCTTCTCAATACTTCAGTTACAGATTACCAATAAAATTGAAGCAGATGATCACAATCAATTCACATCTTCAAAGTGCTTTGAACTTTAATCTGATTTACAGTTCACTTAATAGTGAAAAACAACTTAGAAATGTTGTTTCTAAGTACTTTTGTTATTTTTCTCTTAATGCTCCTACTCCATTTTACAGACTTCCTTATGTGAATTATTACATTCACTTTTCACTCACATTGTCACAATAATCTACAATGTAGTTCTTAAATATTATTGTAAGGATATCCACTGACTATTGTTAAAACACCAATAATCCTGATTATAAATCAACCATATCAAGTTTTTAGGCAAGTGTCATTCAGGAAATCAATCCATGATATACCTTTTTAATGTCTAGAAGCTCAGCAAAGTCTTGGCTATCTCTTGCCAGTGAATGAAAATCAACCTTTCTCTTAGAGGAACCTAGTATTTCATACTAAGGACCTGTGCTCCTGAATCAATGTAAATTACTATCCTATTGCTATAGAAATGGTAAAAGAAATTTCCGTCATTACAAGAACCTCCTCATAACTGATGAAGCACTTATTCTTCCAAACTAAATGTTCTTTCTAATTATGCTCCAGACAATTAGGATATACATGCATAGAGGGTTATTTTTCTCCTTGTTTGCAAGACCACCCCCACTTGGACTGAAGGTGGCATTTGGCTGCCTTTACTAAAATGTTGTACTCAAAACCTTTCATCAAACTGAAAACTGTTCCTTGCTAACAAAATTATACTGCTTGCACAGTGAATCTGGACTCTCTTGCTGGCACAGACTGACTATACATAAAAGCAACACATATTTATACCCATTTGCTAACTGTAACTTAAAAAATCCTTGGCCTGACTTCACAAAGTGGCTTGGAGACCTTGATTTTAACTTGTGTCAGTTTTCGATTTCTTAATGTGTAAGTAGCAGCAATAGAAAAGACCCACTGACTAGAAAGTTTTCTTCTATTCAATGTTCCTATCTTTTCAAATACAAACATTTCTGTAACTGTCAACTTCCTTGCAGTGTTTATAATCTGTGCTAGGAAAATAACCGCCTGTAGTACAACAGAAACCTCTCACCAATTCCACTAAATGTCTGTGAGTTGGGCAGAGCAGTGTGTGCCACCAAGGACTTCAAGGGATATCTTGAAGAAAAATTGTTTTCAGAGCTCTTCACTTCAACCTCATATGAACAAGAACTGATTTCAAATGAACAAACCTAAATTTAATCACAGTCCAATATTTTTCAAAAATTATTATTTAACTTGAAGAAGTAACATCTGCTAAAAGCCAAAGGTTTCATTTTTGGACACAAAACATTTGATAGTGACATGAACCAGTAGGTGAGGACACTGAATAGATGCAACAGTAGGCAACACTGAATGCACCATTGGTTAAAAAGAACAAAATATTACACAGATACGCAGAATAGTTGGAAAGTATGTCCCATGGATCATAAATCAATTACAATTCATTAGTCTTTATTCTAAACTTAAAGAATAAAAATAGAAATAAAATTTAAATATATATTCATGCATGGTAGATTGACAAAATAAAAGAGAAACTCTCAAGTTTACTCCAGGATTTTTCACGTATGTCAGAATTATGAATATCTAAATTTAGTTATTAAAATATCATAGAATGGTTTGTCTTGGAATGGACCTTAAAGATAATTTAGTTTCAGCTTCCAACTTTTTTTATTTTTTTTTAAGAAGAAGAGAAACTAGAAACTACACTAAATCTAAGCAGACCAAACCAAAAGCTTACAAAGTAATATAGTGACCATATAATTATCATTGTAGTTTCTAAACATAAAGTTTCATCTTTTCCTTCACTTAATACCTTACAATAACACTCAATCTTCTCTTTTAGCTAAAATTTGAGAGGCTGGCAAACAGAAGGGATAACATTCACTCACCACTAGTGCATTTGTCAGTCACTTGTTCACAAAAGCCTCTGATTGCACTGCTCTGTCCACTCTGGTTCTGAAGTATTTCTCCAATATTTTTCCAGAACCTGGATGCAGTTTTTTTACAGATTGTATGCCACATCATACACACGTTTGCCATGATGATAGAAGAACTCTTCGCATTTGTAGATATTACACCTGAAACACCATGTCCTAATTCTATACATGCTATTGGTGATCTCTGAAAAGAAACCAGCTGCCCTGGATCCCTCTTTCCTCCAGGAACTGCATCTCATTTTGATGAATTAGTTCATGTTGATCCTGGACCTAGCCAACAGGTCCTTAAACATGAAAAAAGGTTTGATATTCATGAAAGCAGATCAGATCCTTCATCAATCATTTTATAATTTTCTTCCCATAAACTCAGATTCTTTTCCTTTACCTTGCCACTTCTCACCTTTATTTTACCATCTATTATTATACTCATGAGAAAAGACGGTTTGAAAAAAAATACATAATTACTCTGCCAGCTTCTCTCAAGCTGCATGACAAAAAGTCTTAAAGTCAACCTTTTCTCCCAGCAAGAGATATTCTACCTCTCTTACCAATCTTCACTAACCCACTGAAAATTTTACTATCTTTCAGATTTTGTCCAGATTGAAACTAGACACTGATTCCAGAACCCTCTTGGATGGAACAGGAAGAAGTGACAGAAAGTGGCTTATCAAGCAGAGATATAAACAACAGTAGAAGATTTTTTGTGTAAAAACTTATGTCAAAGCATTTTCCAGAGAAGTCAAAGATAATAAAAATAATAGACAACTTTGCAAAGTGGCAAATTTTCCTGTACCATCAAAGTCTCATTTTGTTCAATTACAAAGAGAGTTTACTCCTTAGAACTTCTCTTTGCAAGTTTTGTATCATAGTAATTTAAACTCTTCAAATTTCAACTCCCATTTTCTCTCTAGGAAAATTAAAATTCATTCACTGAACCTTATTATTGACAAATGTCTATTTACAGCTTAAACCATTCTCACTAAGAAAAGATAGCACAAAAACTCTGAATTAAAGGACATCTTTTACAAGGAAAGGGTGAGTTGGCCTGTAAAGACCTGAGAAAACACAACTGAGAGAGGATGTCATAGAAGCCTCCCAAAGAAGGGAGGGTGTCAGGACATTTCCAGGCTCCTCTTGATGGCGACAAGCAATAGGATAAGAGGCAACGGGCAGAAATTGATGCACAGGAAGTACATATATTCATATGCATAATGAAATTACAGGGATGTTGATAGAGAGATGCATAAATGAAATAGCTTCTCAAAGATACAAAAGCAGATAGTATGCAGAGGTATAAATACACTGAAATTTCCATGCTTTCATTGAGACTGTCTCCTGAGCCTACATCACTTCTCTGTACAAGACAAAACCTCAGCTCTTCAAGTTAATAAATGCATATGAAAACAACCATAACAAGTTTCCATTGCTAGGATATTTTGGAGAGACAATAGGGAAATTCCCCAAAACCGAAACTGTAGCTTCACATAAATTCAGATTAATTTCCTATAAGATACTGAAGCCCCTAAAAAGACCAAAACCAAAAAACAAAACAAAACAAAATTAAATCCAAAAAACCCACAATAAATCAAAAATAATGTCAGGGGGCTGAAGCACCTCTCCTATGAAGAGAAGCTGAGAAGGCTGGAGTTGTTTAGCTCTTACAGCAGCCTCTCATTACCCAAATGGGGCATACAAGAGAGTAGGAAAGAGACATTTTACAAGGGCATGAAGTGATTGCAGAGGGGCGATGGCTTTAAACTGAAAGGGATCAAGTTTAGATTAGATATTAGGGAGAAATGTTTTACTGTGAGGGTGATGAGGCACTTGAACAGGTTACCCAGAAAAGCTGTCATTACCTCATCCCTGGAAGTGTTCAAGGCCAGGTTGCAAGGGGCATTGAACAGTCTGGGGTACTGGAAGGTGTCCCTGTCCATGGTAGAGCAGGTTGAAACCAAATGATCTTTAAGGTCCCCTTTTACCCAAATCAATCTATGATTCTATGGTAAATAAAGTTCAATACATTTTAGGCTGAAATTGTAATAGAAAAGAAAAATAGTTTTCTTGACAGTTTCAAACCACATTTAGTCTAATAAATGTAATGGATACAATTAGACAACCCATATGCTTACTTATATATTTAGCATTGATATCTTTCTTGAATACATCAGTTTTCTGAAGTAGTGTTTTCAATTATACATGACTCCAAACTAATTTAAATAAACCTCACATGTATACTGCCTCAAAACCTTTAACACATAAACTGTCATTTAAATAAACTTTGAATTAATACTGTAACAGTTCCACACTGTAATATGAAAAGTGTATTTGTCTTTACATTGATTTTCTCTGCAAAAACATTGAAAGTAACAGATAGGGTAACTTTCATACTTGCATGACTGTCTTAAAAGAAGTTCCTGGATCAGTTCTGAACAGAAATTAATGAAGTTTTGCCAAAATATGTATTAGGTTCTAAAATTACTCTTTCATGTCATGCTGTTCAGCTGGTAATAAATCGGTGCACCATTCTCTCCAGTTCTGAGCTTGTTATGAAATTAATGTATGTGAGAATGTCTCTGCTCCTGAAGCTGAAGTATTGTACTACTTGACTGCAGAAACAACAGTTCTGAATACCAAACTTACAATCATCCACATCAAACAGTACACAACAAACTACACCAGTCTTACTCTGGAACCCCTCTTCAACTTCCAGTGATAAAATTCAGGGCATCCTTTTGATATAGCATAATTTCTACGTGTAGTTCCAGTCTCTGTATCTCAGGGACGACACAGCCAAGTTAGATCTGTACAACCAAGGAGTAGAGCAGCTACCCTCCATATAAATAAAGAAATTTGGAACTCTCAGAAGTCCGCAGAAAATATGAGCAAGTTTTATAAGATTGTAACAATAGTGGGTTAAGGTGAATACCAAAGGGCTTTTCACCAAGCTCTGTGCAACACCAAAACACAGCATCAACTCGGTAACCAAACAAAAATACCTCATTTAGACGGCAGGTAGTGAACTTGTGAAATCTGTCATCACAAGGGTTCTCCAGGCTGACAGCATTATCTGTATTACCAGTATTATTAAAAAGAGAAATTAGATCAAATAAAGGAAAACAGTTTCCAAAGTTAGAATATGGTTTAGCATCTTGCACTGTCACTATCAGAAACAGACTGGTGGGGTCAGACTGCAGCTCTAACCTCAGTAAGAATCTCCTTCTGTTTGAATGCTTAACTTCTATTTTCTTATCTTACACTTGAAGTCTACTTAGAGGAACTGCAGATCCTGACCCCACAAAGATCAGTTTTTCATCCTTCACTTCTGGCCTTTGCAGAAAGACGGCTAGAAAAGCCTGATAGATTAATTTTACTATAATATCTAAGTAGTGTGCAGCACTATATGAAGGGCTTCATTCTAATATGCAACTCACAATAAAGAAACTGGCAGCTTATCTGCGTCAACATTTGCTGAGCCTTAAAACATCACCACAGTACTGCAGAAGTGCTCTTTGTGGCATCCAGACAAATGATAACTTGAATTTAGGCACAGCTAACTTCAGTTGTCAGGGTTGTTATGTCAACTCCTACAAATAATTTTCACAGGATTTATTCAACCAACTGCATGCAACTCTGAACAGCACAGGTTAAAATCTGTAAGAAACAGATACACATTTGTATCATCTATTGCTTATGTTACCTCACACACAGAGACCTATGTATCAAATCTTGATCCTCAATCTGTTCTCCAGACTGCTTTATCAGATTACTTTTTAATCTCAGGAAAGTGTTCCATCTGGGGTTTTATCTGAGGGCATTACTGCAAAAGAAGACAGGAAGTCTGCTTCTCATTGAAAACTTTGCAAAAATGAAGGCTTGAGAAAGCTCATGTAGTCACTATAATCCTAATTCCTTCCAAAAACCGTAAGCTTATGACATCCAAAAGCCTTATGACAGTGGGAAGGAGCAAAGAGTGCCAGTTTCATTGGTATGGGATGGACAGGAATTTTCCATATTCAGTATGGAAAACGGTTCCATTAGAAACATTTGACTTCATATTGATTATTTATTCTAGAAATTCCAAGTACGACTCCATGAAAGCTAACCGAATTACAAAAGTTTTAAAGACAGCTTTGAAGAGGAGAAAAACCCCAACCAAAAAAAAAACACAAGACAAAACAAAACAGAAAAACCACAACAACAATGAAAAAACCAATCAAACAAAATCCCACCCCAACAAGTATGCAAGAGAAACAGAAACATAAGTTATATAAAATTTGTGAGGTATTCGACTTTCTACAATAGTTCCTTTGCGGAAGAAATATATTTGCAGATTGAAGAAGACTTTCTTTGTGAAAGGTATCTGAACCTCTGCATGACAACATCAGAAAAAGACCAGAGTCAATAACAAAGATGTTTATTAAAGATAGTTTTTGCTATGTGACAGAGCCAATGAATACAAATTCACTACCTTTCAATTTTCCATCCCTTCTCTAATTCTTTTTTTTATTTCAGTCTGTGTTTATGGTATACAGTGTAATGTTTTTCAGCTAGAGGTAAGATGATTACATAACTTTTTTTCCTATTTATAGAATACTTCACGAAGTCTACACAGTAAATCCGGTTTGTAGTCATTGTGAAGATTGATTATTCCTTCTTTTTCTCAGAAACGCAGAATTCTGAGAATATTTAGGATACAGATTATATTTCCTTTCTCAGCAAATATTCTAGCCTTGCAGGATACTGTTCACATTTTCACTTGTTCTACTGAAACAATAAACATTTTACATGGTAATTTTATTCTCCCCAAAGTTTGCATTGACAGGTTGCATACTGTGTGCCCCGGTATTATGTATATTATCCTCCTAAAAGCGTATTTATGATATCATTAATTCAGAGTAACACACCAAATCTATTACTCTTTTCTGAGTACACTATGTGCACATTTATAATAAATGTAGCTATAAAATACTTATGGTACAAGGAGTTTTACTCACACTAGCATTCAATCTGCATTACCAAGAAGTGGTATTATATTCCCTTACTGAACTAACAGCTATGATAAAGACCACTAGGAATGAAGCAGAGATTAAACATCAAGATGATGCAAAAAATTTGAGCAGAAAACTGATTGCCAAGCTCCCCTCAGCTTCTAATGCCAAACTCAACAATGTTCCAGAGATGTTTCTGCAGATATCTATTCTGGCTTAACACTGTAATTTCATCATGAATACACCAAACGATACCAGCATGCCCATAAGGAAGATTCTTGTACCATACTGCATAACATTTTCCACAACATTTGACATCATATGCTAATTATACTGTGTAGAAATTGCCTGCAAGGATTTCCATCCATCTTGCAAGTAAGCTATTAGTAAGCAAATCTTTTACGCTTGATCCATCCTCACTTGAAACTTATGTGATTGCACCTCTTTTCCAGTCCTTACCACACACATCAACCCAAAATACTCAGACATGATCAAAACTGCAAACAAATTTAAAAAATCCTACATGTCATTCATGGAATAAAACATCCTATAGTAACTAACATCACAATGAACCATGTAGATGTTAGGAGATACATGGAACACAGGCATGAGCACATATCTGCTATCCTACTACAGAATGCTAGAAAACAAAACTTAAACAATCTCAAACTGTTTCTTTTTCTCTTTTTTTATTTTTTTTTCTCTTTTCAGTACACAGCCCTCATTCCATGTAAAGCAATTTTCTAGGATGCCACTAAGGCATACAAGTCTGTATTTATAACCTCTGGTCTAAACCAACAGCTTTAGGTAAACTCCCACTTTCCATGTCTTTGACTATTTGTTACATATATTCTGTACAGTATAGATAGCAATAGAGGAGATGCTGGTAAATTAAGCACATGGCTAACCCTCCAGTCATCCAGTTTTACATAAACCCATGGCCATATATAAATACATATCAATATTTTTGTGAATTTAAAGAAGACAAATGTGACTGCACAATATCTAGTTCAACTGGTTACCAGAATTTTTTCCATTACTCCAACATTTGATTTTTGAGAAAAAAATATAATATGACTATATCCAACTTGAAATCTGTTTAGGCATATAATAGCACACTATACCAACACTACTTTTAAGTCAGTTGCTGTTTGGCAGAAAGCAGCTGATGCAAATATAAAAATGATTGGCAATGCAATTATTAAAGGCGTCTATACATAACTGCTGCACAAATCATTTGGGCTTCCCTAACACACTGACTTTTGCAAGGACTTGGCCCATAAAATACACTTAAGGAAAGCTGAAACATTTCCCATCAGGCTTTTTCATCATAAACATCTTCTCATTTGCTAAGAATATTTTGTTTCTCAGTCTTTGATAGAAGTACCTAAAGGAATCTGAATAAAAAAATGACAGACTAGATGGAATGTTGAGAGTTTTTTTATAAGTCTTTCTCTAAGGTTTTATTAATAGATAAGTAAGTAAAATTTAGTAATGGATATATTACTGGATTATGAGCATACCATTCATAAATTAATCAAATATTTTAATGTTAGCACACAAGGCAGAAAAAAACAAAACTGATAGATTATTAACAAAAAATACTTGGAAAGAACATGGTAGAGTTGTGTCCTATGCAAACGCAGGATGGTGAAAAAAGTAACATGAAAACATATGCAATTCAAAAGCACTCTTTCCAAGAACTGCAATGGGACACTTGTGTAAACAAGACTTCAAGATTTAAACGAACCTTGTTTGGTAGCAAAAGCAATGTAAGAATCCAAACCAACTCTCCAATCCCCCAGTTTGCAACCTCTTCAATTACTTCAATGAAACTCTCTATGAGACCAGGCTGTAAATTAGCTTAATTAAAGGAAGTGGTCAGAAAAACTTAATTTCATCTTTAGTGCAAATAAAACAATGAGAAACTACACTCGCACACTCAGATTATCCTTAATTTTTATGTCTAGACACATACCTCCATAGCTGCGCCGAAGTTAAGCCAAGTCTGAGCTGCTGCCTTGGAACTTTTTCAAGCATCTCATTGCACAGCCAACTTTCTTGCTGTCTTTTTCCACAGAGCAAGAAATTAACTGCAACTAACCCAGACAGAAGAAAACTAGATCATGAAGCACTTAGAGATGAGGATAAAAAAGCACCTTTTTACTTTCTTGGTCTGCAATTCCACATATCATTTACCTTTAATATAGTGGTATGCTTTATTATATTTTATATCTTGGATGTTTTTCTGTTTTGAATTACTAAAGCAAATTTTACTTCATTCCAAAGAATTCAATCCCTTCATAATCAGTAACTGAACATTTCTGAGCTGTTTATAGCTCTGAGATATGTGTGTGTCATCTTCTGTGCTTGCAACTTTATTGTTTTGCTGTCACTCTATGCCTCTGGTCTTCTGAACTATACCTTTCTCCTATGGTCATAGCTCATCTTACAAAGAGTTTGCAATTTATTACACTATTAGTCATAGAAGTGCATGAGTCTGTGGGAAAAAATAGCTTTTCAGTGCACAATCCTACAATACGAAACTAAAATCAAAACAAATAAGGGAATAATTTCTTGGTCACTATGCAGTTGCCATTACAGTTGAAGAAGCTGTAACAGAGCCCCCAGTAAGCCTAAGATAAGTGCAAAGTATGCCTGACAAGCCTTCTCAGGATGCTAAGTACGGTAAGACAAGTCTGTAGTCAGTGACAATGAAAATATTTCTTGTGATATAGGTATCACTTTGCTACCTGAATAGGGCTCCTGGTTTGGAACCAGCAGCTGTGGGACTGCAAATACCTATTCTGTAGGCAGAGCAAACACAGAAAATGACACCAGTGACTTTCAACAATCCTGCTGGGCTAGAATCAGTCCTATCCATTTTCTGGAGCTCAGTTAGATGTCACATAGTTGTACTTAGCTGGATGCACATCAACCCCTGGCCACTGGGTGCAGATCTATTTTTTTTCAGCCAGAGTTCAAAGCTCAGCAGCTATTCTGCCTGCAACACAAATCCAAGAGCACTTCCAGCAACTACTTCCAACTTGAAACTCCAGTAACAACCAGATTTACACATCAGGCTCACTTTTTGATTTTATTGCTTTAAGTGGGAATACTTCCATAATCAAGGTTCTCCTCCTACACCCTCTTTACCACCTGTGTCTTCTGAACTAATTTACCTTTTAGTCAGGTATCTATTTTTGAGTGAATCAGCTACATAAAATGCGACATAATACTTCTTGACAAAGAGAGAGGACATCACATTTCCTTTCCAATAACA
>VWYI01047915.1:0-34491 GCA_013399455.1 Anthoscopus minutus
AGCCTGCCCGGACTTGCCCGACCACGTGGCCTGGCGGCAGTTGCTGAGAAGTCGTGTACCAGGGCAAAGCTCCCGGGGAGAGTGAGAACCCCAACAGCAGGTTACAGTAAGAGGAGAGTAAATATGATCATTACACAGTCAGTTCATTTTCATTTATTTGTAACACCTCAGGGCAATAACTGGTTTGATGGGGCTATTTTAAAATCATTACCCTACTATATTCTGTATTACATCCATTCAGTTTCTCACTAAAGATTAAACAGCCCCCTTGAAGGAAAATATCTTTTTATTAAAGTCACATTTTAAAAAACAGGTACTGAGCTTTTGAGGAATTAGGTATTTACATTCATTTGGAAGAATGGCAGTAGAAAGATGCATCTTTTCTTCCAGGCATTGAAAATACAACTATGATTTAGAGAATATCTTCTCTACTGTAAAAGAAACAAGTTGTTTCTCTCCCACATGATTTCTTCTCCTTACACACACAAGATGCTCTTAGCCAGTGGCTCTGAGCCAGGAGAGACCACAAACATGACTTAGCCAAGTGAGATTTTCCCTATAAACTTTTACAATTGAATCTGCAAAACAAAAAGTGCAAACATTTGTTGACTAGTTAAATAAGTCAGCAAACAAAACACATTACATCACTTTGCATATTCACAGTATCAAAATAGCTACTACAAGGCACAGTTGATGGTAAAACAACTTGGACTGACTGTGCAAGAAGTTGCCCCTGTGGGATTGTGACCTCATCCCATGCCAGAGAGAGCTGCATCCTCACAGCACGCCTGGAGCAGCCTGGTAGGTCGGGGTACATATGTGTGTGGCCTCATGGGGACCTTTTGCATCAGCATTAAGTGGTTGTAGGGAGGGATAGGGATATACCTAAACACTCCAGCACTTGTAGCCCCCAAAGGAAGAGGGAAACTAGCATGTCCTTTGTGTGATGAGGGAACCTACTGTCAGACATGTAATTTGAAAATTTAGACTAGGTGTAAAAAGATGCTGCAAAATTGGGTTTGCACAGTAATATTTTTTTAAGTGTATGAACATATTTACCTTATTGTATTGCTGATATTGATCCTGAATATATAGTTGACTGACTGGCAGTTAATTACATGCCATTAAGTAAAACAACACACTGCCACAGTACCAAGCTGCTTTAAACAACATGAACAGTGCTGCAGTTTTCCCCTTCAATACCCATTACACAGTGGTCCATTTTGGCAGACAGATGTAAGCTATAACCATGCACTGGATCTCACAGCTGCCTGATGTTCCACCAGAATCAGGCAGACTGGAGACAGGGTGGCAGGCTTTGAAGCAGTGACACAAATCCTGGCCATGTTGTCTGACCCCAACCCCAGCTCCTGCTATACCACACATACCTTGGCAGCTGCCAGCACCTTCAATCTCTTGTGTCCCATACGGCCATGGCTGGCTCCTAAAGGGTTTTAACTCTGTCCAATGCTTTTGGTCGCAGCAGGAAGCTTTTCTAAGGCCTCTTGATCTCTGTGAGAGTGGCACCTCATGACCCTGAATGACGCCCCCCAGAAGGCAGCCTCTTCATCTCGGTTCAGCTGTGAGCAGTGTGTGTGCTGGGAACTTGAGCTGTCCCTCAGCTTGCTGAGTCCCCGATGTACTTAGGGGCTTCAGCATCTCCAAGTGCTTGCACAAACTACTTTCCATTGCCATCTCTGGATGCTCTGTTGGATGAAGATATGATGTCAAGTCACATTAGGTCCAGAGAGATATGAAAAGACAGGTTTTAATATACAACGTCACTTCTTTCTTTATCTTACCCAGTCTTAGCTCTGGCAGTTAATGCTCCAGCTCAGAGGTTCAAACTTCCCTTTAGGGTCACTGGGAAAACCACACTTTGTGAACACTGTGAGAGAGAGCCTTTCCTTTCTCACCTCTGGAGGCCTTCTTTGTACCTTCAAGAGCTTAAAGGAAAGGCAGCACTTTCAATGGTCCTGTCATATCTTTGGAGGCTCTTGCTCCCAAGAAATGTTTCATCCCAACCAGCATCCTGGCAGAGAAAGGGATGGGACATGGCATGCTCCCTGTGGCAGAAATCCCAAGAGTTCTTCTGGAGAAATCAGGAGTGACAAAGTCTAGCTCCCCTAAGCAGCAGATAGGCAGTGGCAAAATTTCCCATTCGTTGTAATGAAAGCAGCACATATTCTACTCTCCACTATGCTCCCAAATCTAAGTGCATCAGTGAGATCAAGAAAATTACTGGGAAAACCATGTCATAAAAGCTGCTCGTAGGTCTGCAGCCAATCATTCTAGAGGCAGCTACTATGTTCAGGATCTCAAAACAGCCACCCATACTCCTTCAGCTAATTTTCCCTGAATGAATATTCCCTCCTCCCATAGTCCTGAAACAGTATGTCCTTCTTAACTGCTGTGATTTCCCAATTGTTTTTATCTTTTTCAACTTCTTTGACTGTTCTCAGTCCACTACAAGGGGAAACCTCTCCCTGTGGGGCTCAAGCTGGGACATTTCATTTCCCAGAAATGGTGAATTGTCATATTTGAAACATCATTTGGTGCTTGTCTGCAGCAGCTTGTCCCCCAGCCTGAGGCACCATGTGGGAAGAAGGTAGACTCTCCCTCCTTTACAGCCGTACTTTGTTTTCACCACCCTTACCAAAAACTCACTTCATTGCAGTGTTTGCAGTCAAGGTTGATGATCTCACAGGAGATCTCAAGCCCTATTTCAAGCCTTTTTTGTTACTTTAAAGAATACAATTTTGATTTATCTTCCTGCCTTATGGTAGACAGTCTTGTGTCCTTAAAAGTACTTAGGCACAAGCTGTGCAAGGATAAAAAACAATGACTACAGTCTGATGGAAAGCTGAAGCCATTTATATGGGAAAGAAAAAGTCAACAACCACAAAACAAATGCCAAACCAAATAAAATCACACGGATCTTGTCAGCTCTGGCTGTGAAGGGTCTCACTACCATGGCTGAGCAATGATGATTTCAGAATTCCAGATCAGTAGTAGGGGCAATTGTCTTGCCTGTTGTTACTTGATAGGCTTTCTACTCAGAGCATGCATTGTCCTGGAAAGCTTTTCTTTGCATCTAGACTATGCTAAGAGATTTGTTGTTTTATACTGATCCACATTACCCATTTCAATCCAAAACATTTCTACCCTCCAATCTTATGTTAAGAAGCATTGAAATTGATACAACTATTTGGGTGCAGACCTACTCTTTGCGTCTTGCCATTTCAGAGTCTGCAGGCAGGGCTGTGCTCTTCTGCACCAAAATTAGTAGCCAAGAGAGGCAGAGAATTGCAATTCTGGTCCTAGGTCTTGCTTGAATGCAGAAGTAAAGTGGAAGTAGGTTATAGACAGATCCATGAAAATATTCTATTGTCACTGGCTTTGCTGGGACTAAAGTGTGCACGATACATGGCACAAGAATATTTTAACTGAGGTTGGATCAAATCTCCTAAGATTCTCTCTCACCAATAAATTTTTATTCTCCACTGTTAGTCCTAGAAGTGATTTATTTATTCTGAAGGCAAAGGGGGGGCTTATCTGCAAAGCAAGAAAATGGGTCCATCTGACACCTCGTTATGCAAACTTAATTGCATAGGAAGCACTTCAGTATTGCAGTGAGGGGGCATAATTCCTTCTGGGTGATGATCATTTATGGCTTTGAAATTAATTTTGGCATATTTTCCCTTGGGACCATCCATGCACTTTAAGTTAGCAAAGGGCCCTTAGCACATACCTGGATTGGGACCAAAATTCTTACCATATGTGAGGCGTGAGGTGGTTCATCTTTAAAACTAAATTAAAATGTTGACTTGTGTAACCTTCAGTGTGTCCCTCCAGATGAAAATGACTCAGTGTTACCCCAGCAGATAAATCTCCTTGGAAAGTTCATGCATAAACTGTATTTAAGGAAAATAGCTTCTAATTATGCAAAGATATTAACAATCTTCCTATCTGATTGTAATGAGGGTAATTTGCATTATTCCTAAATAAAAAGCTTCACTAGAAGAGTTATGGCTGTTATCCATTTTGCTACAGTCCAGCTAGTGATCAGAAAACTATTATCATGCTTTCTTTGCAGAAGTTCTACTGCTCAAAAAAGTCAGAATGGCTGAAGATGAACAGTTTGCAGTCTGCCACCATATACCCCATTGCTACATAACCCTCCATCACTTACCATCACTGTTTCTTAACTTATTTTTCTTTTATAAGCTTTCGTCTGCTCTTTGTTTGGTTCTGAAAGAAGTACACCGTTGGACTTCAATTGCGGGTTTTTCTCAAATCTGTTGTAAAGCACTCTGAATGGACTATAATCACAGGACTATTTTGGCTACGTCAGAGGATAGCAAAATCTTGTACCAATATTATGTGGTGAAGCAGCACAATATCTATTAGACTCAGAGTGATCAATGCATTTGAATTATGGAATGCATAAAAGATATAACCTAGGGAGAGTTCATGCATGGAAGTTTGTGTTTAGCAACAAGGTTTATGAGCCTGTATGGGATGTATGTACATGCTGCCCAATAAATAATCTCTGAGTGCCATGAGCTGAAGTTTCAGAGCAGCCTCAGAGAGTCATGCATCTGACTACCTTATGTCTTTGAAACCCCAGACACAATATTCTAGAAATAGGAAAGGGGCTTGAATAGTAATTACAAGCATATTTTTGAAACCCAGGGAGTGGAAAAAAACTGTATTCTGAGCATTGTAAATTGAGGAAGGAGAGAATGATGAACTGTGTCTTTTGGACCTAAAGGACCCATTTACGTCTGTGGCCTTGAAAGTTTATATGAATTATCTAGCAATTGGACAGTGTGCTTGTAGAAGTGTTTTCTTTTCAGAAAGCTCTGGCTCCTTTCAGGGTTTCATAGTTTATTTCCTTTATGAAAATTAAAACTGGATAAAGGGCAGAGGGAAAGCTATAACTGGTGGGTATGTGGTTTTCTTCTTGTTGTTTTGTATGAACTGAATATTTTTCATTAAGCTGTATCCATATTAGGAGCGATGATGAGGGATAATGAGAGACATGATGAATAAACAAAAGAAGGTACTTTACCTGCTAGTGTTAAATTGCATCATTAATGAAAATCAGCACAGAAACAGTGGTTTTCACTACCTGAGAATCTCATCCAGAGTGCTTAAATCTTTTCTAGCAAAGTAAACCAAATTAGTGCAAGGTTTGCGTCTGTTATGATCAGGTAGCAGTTGGCTGAAAATTGCTAGCTTTATTGTAAATATTTATGATTAACTTAACTGGAATTAACCAGGAGTGTATCTGTGCATGTATGAAGAGAAATACCTGACCTTGGTTTCATGTTATGCTATAAATTCCTTTATATCTGGCCATTTAATTGTCAGCAACTTCAGAGCTTATTTTACTGTCTACAATTCTTCATTTTTCAGTAGATATATGCTATGGCAGTCCTAAACACAGGTATGTGGAACTTCTTTGTACATTGCCAGTAGTAATCACATCCAAAAGGTAATTTCTTTGTCTGAGGAAGACTTCTTGGGCTACACACTAATTGCAGAGCTCACAACACTGAAAACTTTGGTCCTTCTATCAAAATAGTTTTGAAAATCCAGGGAGGCTACTTGAGTTTTCACTGATGATGACAAAGAAATTAATACCATAATAAGGTATTTAGATCTGTGTGTTTTGCTCATCTGCAATTTCCAGGGGTATATAATGTCTGATTGAAATGTTGCCTGTGTTTGGGCAATCGATCCATGATGGATTCTGCATGGATTCTCTACTCCATGTTGACTTCTCTTGCAGTTTTTCTTACATTTGTGGCTCTCAAAAGTCTCTTCTTCCTAGACAGCTATTTGCATTAAAAATTAAGAACTTAATTATCTCCTATGTCTCTTTCATTTTTATTAAATTGTACTGAACCAGGCGGCAGGTTCAACATTGGGGTAAGGGATTTGAAGTCACTGTAGACAGACTGACTATGTGCATTCTGTATACATAAGAAAAAAGAATAAAATGGAGGATTTCCCAATTTAGCAGCTGAAGCTACAATCATTCTGTGACCCTTCAGCATTCTTTCCACTTGTCTTCCCTCCTCATAGGTTTGCTGGCCCCTCTCCTCTGATTCTTTGTTTCACAGTTGCAACTCCTTCTCCCTGTTCCTACCCCTACTTTTCTCTTGGGAATGTCTTTCTTATCCTTCCCTCCCTGAAGGTTCATATCCCAGCACATTTGCTTCTGTTGTGGGGTTGCAATCTAGAAAACAAAGCAACAGGAATTTCTCTTTGAAATGAGAAGCTTGCCTAAACACATCCAACACATTCAACAGGAACACTTTTCCCTCCCCCCTAGCCTATATACATTTGGTTCTCTTAATTGTTCATCTCTATTCAAAGAAATTTCCTCGGCACACACATTTTCATTAAATGTAATGAAGGAAGGACAATTTAGCATCCCACCTGTGACAACTCACCGATTCAGATCATGATAATCTATTGTGAATACTTGGGCTTCAGTCAAGATTTTGATTAGTGAGAAGTAACTTCTGTATAATTAAGATTGTAGAGAGAATTTATTTATTCTGAGCCAGTTTAATTTAAAAGTCCGTTAATTAGATAATATATGAAGGTGCCTCCACAGCACTACTGGCAGAATTTCTGAGAATTTACAGTTTGTCTCACTTCATATTCTGAACAGTTTGTCACGTGTTTAGTCTCCAGAAGGGGGATAATTTGTTTGTGGGTACACTGTAAGAAAGGCAGAGAAACAGCTTGTGAAATAGAGAGCTTGAAATTTTTAGTGTCAATCATATCTGGAACAATTTGAAGTAATTCTTGCTCTTCTGACATGCAACAGTTCATGAATGGTTTGGCCTAGAAACTTCAAATATGATTTATTCAAAAGGTCTTCATCCTTCCCACTCTGCATAAAAAGAGGAGAGGGTTGGTGAACTTGGAAACTATCCCCTGGAAATTTAGAACAGCAGAGCTGCCTGATGGGATCTGAAATAGCTTATTGAGTTTGTCACTGATACCATGGACTTCTGTAGTCACAAAATATGAGAATAGGCAGCAACAGTCTGTATTGCTGTTTGAGAGGGAGCTTGGCTTCCTTGCAGCCAGCTGTTCCTTTAGTCACAAGCCAGCACCAAGTCTGTATTAGTCCCTTAATACACAGGGATTATTAATAATCACTGTGGCACATGAACAGCTCCAGTGGATAGAGCTTTTGATTCTGTGACCCCTCTGTTAACTCCACCATGCTCTGAGACACACAGTAATTTTCTCATTGGTTCTTGTTGGTCTTCTAGTCTCATATCATCAGGGGAGCACTTGAGACATTTAGGAGTGAATAGAAGGAATTTTTCATTTTGATGCATCTTCTACCATCACCATGTGGACACCATCCAGCATGAAAAGCTCACTGAACAAAGCAAACAGCATAGCAGTGATAACAAGCAATTGTGGCTTTAGCAAGAAGGAATGCACAAAAAAATCCAAAAAGTAGCTGCCAGATAATTACAGAGTTTTATGCTGTAGGCTGCATATGTGAATTTCATGAGATGTTTATTAGAAACACATTCATTAAAACAGTGAACTTCATTCACTTACTTTTGTGAGCCTACGTTGAAAATTTCAAGAGCACATGTTATACAAAAAAGCTTTTTAAAAATACCTGTGGCAGAGGACAGTGTTGAAACAAAATTTACTCCCTTCCCACTTAAAAAAAATAAGTAGAAGAAAGTGACATTCATAAACCTAGGTCTCCACATAAGTAAATAGAAGCTTGTTACATGTATCCTGGCTCATTAGTACTTCAAATGGTCCTTATATCAATTTAAATATTAATAGATACAGGTGGATGAGGTGGATGACTCATCCTAATTGCTGAAACCGATGGTCAGAAATAGTATCACAAAATGTTTTGAGGTTTTTTCAGCAGAAATATGGAACCTTATATTATAAGAAAACCCACATCTGCTTCTGGAAGTGTGTCAGGGGTGTGTATGAAATACCATTAAACCTGTCTTCTCTTGCATTTTGCTTAAGTAGCCTGATGTGACATTTCATGCTGTAGTTAGTTTCCTTTTGTCATCATCTAATTCAAAAAAGAAGTTTGCTCTCACACTTCCACAACCACAGACACTAGATAAGAGGTGTGGCTCAAGCAGTGAACTTCCTACATAGAAGGTGGAGACATCAGGGATTTAAACCAACTCTCAGATGACTTGGCAAAAATAGCGTATATTGTTTGGTTTTGTGCCAAAATACTTTGGTCTTTGATTTTTTTCCCCCTAAAGAAAAACATGGACTTTTCTCCCTTTGAATTTTTACAAGAAATTCTTGACTCATCCAGAATATAAACAAGCCTCATGAACTTCAGTTAAATGACCAAGAAATGAGAGGCAGAAAGAATTTTCCAATGCCTTTCATTTAAGGTGAGTTTTGAATAGAAGACAAAACATCAGCAACCTTCACAGAATCACAGAATATGCTGAGTTGGAAGGGACCCACAATGATCATTGAGTCTGACTCCTGGCCCTGCTCAGGACCATCCCCAAGAGTCACACCATGTACCTGAGAGTATTGTCCAAATGCTTCTTGAGCTCTGTCAGGCTTGGTGCTGTGACCACTTCCCTGGGGAGCTGTTACGGAGCTCATCCACTCCCTGGTGAAAAACCTTTTCCTGATATCCAAGCCAAACCTTCCCTGACACAACTTTAGGCCATTCTCTGGGTTTTGTCAGTGGTCACCAGAGAGAAGAGATCAGTGCCTGCCCCTCCTCTTCCCCTCATGAGGGAAGTTGTAGCTGCAGTGACATCTCCCCTCAGTCTCTCCCAGGCTGACCAAGTGACCTCAGCCAATCCTCATATGGCTTCTCCTCAAGGCCCTCCGCCATCTTTGTGGCACTATTTTGGATGCTCACAGTTTAATCTTTCTTGTGGCACCCAGAACTCCCCCAGCACTGGAGGTAAGGCTGTCCCAGCTCAGAGCAGAGGGAACAATCCTCTCCCTCTCCCACCTGGCCGTGCTGTGCCTGATGCCCCCAAGACAGGGTTGGCTCTCCTGGCTGCCAGGGCACTGCTGGCTCATGTTCAACTTGCCATGGACCAGGACCCCCAGGCCCCTTTCCAGCCTCGCATTCCCTAGTCTGTCTGTACATCCAAGGTTGTCCCATCCCAGGAGCAAAATCCAGGACTTTCTGTAGCTGAACTTCATACAGCTGGTTATTCCTCAGCCCTCTGATTTATCAAGGGCTCTCTGCAGGGCCTTCCTGCCTTCTATGGAGGCAACAGTTCCTCCCAGTTTTATATCATCTGTGAACATGATTAGTATCCCTTCCAGTCCTGCATCCAAGTAATTTATGAAGATGTTGAAGAGCACAGGGCTGAGGATGGACCCCTAAGGAACCCCACTAGTGACAGGTCCCCAGTCTGATGTCACCTCATTCACTATAACCTTTTGTTCCTGACCTGTGCACCTTACTCAATTTTACAGTAACCTGTAGCTGTTGAAAACTTCCCTTAAATAAATCAAATTGCAGTTATATTTTTCTAGTCTTCAATGGAAAAAAGGGAGGAAGTTGTGCTTTTCTTCCCCACTTAATAGTTCCATGAATCTGCTGGTGTGCAGGTATATTTTGAAAGCCTTGAATCACACACTGATTATTAAGTTAAAAGACAGCCAATGCCGTGTAGAAATTGGCTGTAAGTGCTATTTGGAGTAGTTAATCACTCATTTTGCATTGATGTTATATATTTTTGTCCCACTTAGTGTCAATTGATAATAAACCAGCATCCATGATGCTGAATTAGTGAGAAATATTTTGGTAGTGAATTAGTACAAATTCTCTTTACAAGGCAAATTATTATTTCCATTACACATTAAGCTTTACAAAGATATTGTTAATACTAGATAAAATCTCACTATGTATATTTCAGGGAAAGCTTGAATGTCAGGAGTGTGTTTTCATTTCTGGAGACTTGCATGTCACATTCTTGTGCCCAAGGCAGTAACTTGCAATTTTCCTGTAACAGATTTCTTCTGGGTTTGCACTGAAGTAGCTGCTTACTATGTCTTCTAAATCCAGCTTCCATTTGTTGAAAACTTTAAAGCAAGAATTAAATTATTTCTTTTTACTCTGGAGAGATGTCAGGGAGGAGGCTAGACATTCATTTATTTCTACAATGTAGTGATGGTGAATATTGCATGTAAGTATGTATTTGTGCAGCAGCTCTCAATCTGTAGTCTGTGATGTCTGGTCTATTTTTAGATGTATAAGCAACACTTACATCCCCTGTACCAGAGACATTAACTATATTTGTTAGGGATCAAAGATCCATAGCTTGAAAACCACAGTGTCCAGGGAAACAAATGTGTAGGAGTTGCCATCTGTGGGTCTAAACAGCTTCACATAAACTGCCTGAGGATGCAAC
Organism: Anthoscopus minutus; assembly: GCA_013399455.1. Taxonomy (NCBI): domain Eukaryota; kingdom Metazoa; phylum Chordata; class Aves; order Passeriformes; family Paridae; genus Anthoscopus; species Anthoscopus minutus. Next base: position 10,428 of record VWYI01047915.1, read on the forward strand.
CAAAAACCAGAGTGAAATCTTATGCATTCTTTTTCTTCTGCTACTCACTAGTTTGCCTCATTCTCTGCTTCATTCAAGGAGGCCAATAAAACAATTGCAATTTATCTTCTCTCTTCCAAAGGACTATGCCCTTATCTTTCCTAATTCCCTTCATAAATGTCATCTTCTGCTATGAGATGTATTTGAACAGAGAGCTCAGATTTTCTCCTTTCTCTCAATTTTGTACTAACTACCTCCAGGCAGAAATAATACCTCTATTATGTATGTAAACAGCCAGCATATGATTAAAGCCATCACAACCAATAAACATGAAATAGCAATGCTTATCCGAGCTGGTGAAAAGATAGATTCTTCATGCTGTTAGTAACCACTGTAGTCCTTGCCAGTGGCTTGTTTTCATTTTGTTCCTTCTGTTGACTTGAAGTCTTAGGATTGATCTTGGATCTTAAGGGGCAGATGACATCAGTACCAAAATTAGGTTTTTGCTTGCTTTGTAATTCCCACAGGCAAAAGATATATTAAATATTTCTCACAAAAAGCCTGAACCCAAGTGTCTCCTCAGCACCTTGCTGTGCTGGGTAGTCCTGTCCAACTGGCTCTTTTGCTTCCACCTTCCCATGGAACAGGCAGGCAGGTGGATGCTTACATTTTTCTTCACTGAGAGAGGCTTTCAGGCCCCTGGTGTCTTCAGAGGCATAGTTAGAGACCCTGAAACAGGTTTTCTTGAAAACAGACAGCTACCTAGACACCTGCATCATCTTGAGGGCCACAGTTGGTCTCTGTAATGAGTGTTTGAATATGTTGTATATTTACCTATGATATGTACCTATGTATATGTACCTAAGACTTCTTGTGTTCTTCATGTTTCTCTTCTCAAGGAACTAAGTTGGTTTTGCTGATGCATGAAGAGAGATAGTGACATACTACTCTTTCCTTACATAAACACACATACATGAGAAAAGACAGAGGGGAAAAAATGGTAAGCATAAATACTGCAGATGTAGATAGGGGAAAAATATATGGTAGGCAGATCTCCAGAGAAACAGATGGATAGCCCACAGCAATAAGCAGTAGCCGTCTATGAAAGATAGGCAAATGCAGTGGTAAATGGCTTGTTACTCTTCAAAATTTAATTTGCCATGAAAGCCCATCATGAATGATGCAAGGGCAATACCAAGTAAAAAACTAGGTTTTCTTCTTAACCTGTGGGATAGAAAGTTATCTGACGGGTTACAATAAGTAAACATGAATGCAGATAGTCAGAGATATCTCAGCGCTTGACAGTTCTCAAAGTTTATTGTCAAACCAAATTAGCAGAAGTCTACCACGTATGAGCAGGCAGAACAGCAGGCAAGATGCTAAAATGTCTGCAGGGAAATCATTGCCTTCCATGACATTCTTACCACCGTTTCCTTCTCCGTGACCTCCATTCACTAGTTCATAGGATATTAAGGTGTCAGCACTCAAAAGCAACTGCTGGGAAAGGTTGCAACCACCTTATTTACTACTCAAGCGTCTCTCCTGCTTAATTTTCTGGTACCTGTCAGTTGTGACATGCCTGAGAAAAGGGTAAAGGCCCTTTTTTTCTCTGCAGAACTTTAAGCACTTAATTTTAAGCACTATTCTCAGACTCTGATAAGCTGACTACAGTTGAAGCTGTAACAAACATGTGGAATTGAGATAAAGTAACCAGAGCAGTCTGACTTTCATACACATTCCCCTCTGGGGAAGAGTGATGTAAAGAATTGTGCAGTTACATGTAAGTGCTGGTCTTCAGAGACCTCCTTGCCCTCAGTTTGAAACCCTTGTTCTCTATTCACCTCATCATAGATTAGTTTGAGTAGATGGACACCTATAACGTGCAAGTTTCCCCACAACATGAGATGTGAACTCTTTTGTGCACAAGGTAGCTGCATCTTCCCTCAAGGCTTGTCTCCTGATGCAGCTACCAGCTCCTCCCTTCTGGTCCTTCTGCCTCATATGTGGCTAGAGTGTCAGAGCTTTGCCAGATTGTCCCATTAAATGTTTCTAAGTTAAATATACATTTCTATGTGCACAGTGCTCAGCCCTTGTTGGTTATATGCAAAAAACTGTAAGGGCAAGTCACACTTCCAAGTGGGAAATCCCACAGCTCTTCAAACAATATTATCCCTCTGTCCTTATTCCACTGCATGCCATCAGGCCAGCTGAGATCCCCCTCCTCTCAGCATTTAGCCTTGCCTAAATGTCCTCCAAGAAGCAAGGAATTAAATGGAATGGATTTTTAAAAGAAAAGCAAGGGAGCCCTCCTGCTGGAGCTGAATAAAGTTGAGACAGCTGTCAGCTGCATGTCTTCACTTTGCAGGGAGCTGTCAGTAAGCTCTCTAAAGTTGGGGAACTTACACAGGGAAAACAATTGTGTATGTCACTTTTAATCTACAGGCACAAATTGCACCACGTTGAAAGCAAGAAAATTAATTTTTATTTATATAAATAGATCTGGTTGATTTCATTAAGGTCAGACTGTGGAGTTATCACATAGGCTTGTTTGCACTTTTTGTTAATCTTCATTTGCAAATGCTGATTAGTGCCATAAAACTCTCTTGCTGTTTATTGTAAAAGCCTTCTCTTCTTTTCTTCCTGTCAGGAAGGCTCAGGAGGAGGGAGAGGGGAGGGAGGAAGAGAGAGAAAGGGACTTCAAAGCCAGTAGCCAGAACCACAAGGAACATGAAAGTGGATTTACTTGAATCAGGAAAAGAACAAGAGAGAGAAACTCTCATGCTGTCTTAACAACCTGGATGGAGCTGGCCCAAGCAGGACCTCCTGATAATGAAACAGTGGTGCAGATCAGTGGGTCAAAACACAAGGGACATAGAAACTTCTGGAAACTGGGCAAGTTGCACTTCCCCTCTGCTCTCCATACATACAGTTTTTACATTCCTCTGACAGTAATATACAAATCCCTCCTGATTGCCTATCAGATGACATTGTCTGCCTGTTATCTGCAATTTGCTCTTCTTCCATCCTCCCCAGAAGGAAACAGTGAATACTGAGTATACTGTGTTATTTTGAAATATTTCTATGGGGTAACTAAATTTTATGCTTTACATAGACTGACATCTATACTGCTGCAATGAGCCAGATCTCAGATTTTTAAAAAAAGATTTTTAGTAGATATCACTCTGTTACAGGTACTTGCTTGTAATGCTAACTCCTCAGGTAAATCTGGGGCTCCAGGATGAAAAGACAGAGAGATGGAAGGCTATGTGAAAAGGAGGAAGCAACAGAATGGGGATTCCAATAAAGCATGAGGGGTATTGAGAAAGGAGTACAAGTAGGGCCATGGGGAAGCCATGAATGATGCTGGAGAGGCCAGTATATGTATATAAGCAGCAAGTGCTCTCACATCAGGGCTGAAGCACAACTCTTGCCCAGACAACCTTACCTATATTTTTTTTCATTGTGTTTTTTTTCTGCTTCCTGCCATGATGTATCAGAATCCCATATAAATCACAAACAGAGAAATACTGTCTCTATTTTTTTTTTAATAAGCCTTTCCTTTCACATAGCTACTCCTTCATATCTTCATTTAAATGCTGACTGCTCTTCAGACTATTTCCCAGCAGGATCTGGTAACTAGGTCAGGTTTTTTAGCACCTAATTCTTTTACCAAATACTGAACAAATACATAAGGGTATTCAAAGTACAGGAGGGGTGTGGATTTGCATAGTCAGCGTTCAGGTTCCCCCAAGCCCCATTCTAGAATAATAGCCCTGGATTGCTCTTCAGTGACAGAACCCATTACTGCATGGAGGAAAAACAAAACTGCTTTCCAAAGATCCCAAGGGTAGAGACTGTGGAAAGCATGTGCAATGTTTTTTCAAAGAATGTGTTTACAGCATTTTTTTTCTTCTTTTATGAGTAATATGTTAGAAGAAATTGTAAGTAACAATATGAAATTAAATTGGGTGAATGTGCTGAGGAGTAATCCTTAGAGAAACCTTATCTATCTTGAGTATTCAAACATATCAGATTGCTGGGCATGATGGCAATTACTGCACTGCATATATTCAATTTGCTCTTGTATATACAATATTATCTTCTGTAAGGAATGGAAAACTGCAGAATATATTCCAGTAAACACTATTCTGAGTAAACAGAAATGGCTTGAGTGTGCACTTATGTGCATAATAATGTACCAATGAAATATTGCTCTGACAGAGCTGTTGAGTGTCAGGGAGATCACATCCAATGAGAACTTCTTCAGCATTAGGAAGTTTGTCTTTAGAGGCTGGGAGAGACAGTCTCTGGCAGTTCTGGTGTTTCCTAATCTGGAGTGAGAATGCGGGTGTTCCTTTTGTTCATGTACATTAAAGAAAAAAAATGCAGGCAGTTCCATTGTTCTTGTAAAGACTATGCTCCAAATGCAGAGACAGCCTAATCCACCCATATATACCCTGTTAAGGCATGTATACATATGCCATTGTGTGTATAGATATGTAAAAATATATATGTATGTAAATATAACTAAAATCTTGCGTCGCCTTATATTTCAGATAAACGTCCCACCATGCTGAAGGTTGCATAAAGCCCCCCCCTTTTTGTGTGACTTATTACAGGAGCACACTGTTAGACGTCAGCCAAATACATCCAGCAAGCTAGATATGATCTGCTGTATTAGTATTGGAGTAGCTGCAGTAAAGAATCAGCATTTAGGCCTGGAGCAGAACAGGAATATTTTGTATAAATTCATATCAGAACATGCTGATTCAAAATTAAACTTTTTGCAGAAAAAGGCTAGCTCCTCTGGCATTTTCCTTTGGCATAACATGACAGCTTCTTTTCAATTAAAATGTTTTATTTAAAAGGCCAAGATGGCCTTTCTGGTTTAGAGCAGAAAGTAAATTATAGTTTAAAAATGAGAAAAATTAACACATCTATTTTAAAATGCAGTATTCTGAAAAGTTCATGAGAGACACATTTACTCATTCCACTGAACATGTAGAAAACACAAACATCAGCATCTGTCTCACTTGAGGTGGGATTCTTTGTAACCACTATTACCAGTTTTCATGATGCTATTAAAATTCTTTCCTTACTCAACTGCACATGTCTCTCTAGTTATAGTGCTCTTCTGTCTGTGTTTTACCAGGACACCTTCCTCTCAGCAGAAGTTCTGCACTGTGTGCAGAGACGTTTCCAGTACTAATTCAAGAGCATAAGCATTATGAGTGTAATGCCCCCTTTTAAATGGTACCCAAGTATTGAGGAAAGAAAACACCCACAGAATGTGCACATACATCTTTTGTGGCATGTCTTTTTCTTTTGGCTTTCTCCCATCGTGCACCTAATGCATGTTATGTTGAAAGTTCTTTATGCAAAATTCTCTACCAGTACAAATTAGTTAAACTTCATGGTAATCAAGACGTCTGCAGTTCATTGTATCATTAAAGCATTTGTTCAGGTTTATAATTTTTTTAAAAGGTGCCTCTTCCTACTGCTGCTATCCATGCTTCCCAGTGTGAAACCACTCCCCCTGCTCTTTTTGATGCTGCTTCACTGCAGAGGGCAGAAAGCCAAGGATTTAGTTATGGAGGAGCCACCAGTTTTAACTTTTAATTGCAATGCAGGGAACTGAGAACATCTGAAAGGTCAGGGGTTGCAATGTGTGAGAGGCTCAGTTCCAGCTAAGGTGGATTGGGGAGGTGTAGTATGACATTTCCAGCAGACAGGAGAGTAGCCTTCATCTGAAGAGACAAAAACTTCTTGACACACTCTAACTCAATCACTTATGATTATCTGAGTCTACCCTTGAGCAATAAGGATGAAAGGCTCTTTCTAAATTGACTTAAAGTCCACATAAAAAGGTTGCACCAGTTCAGTTAAATTAATTTAAAACCTGATTATTTAAATCAGTCCCACTTCTGTGGGCGGACAAGATCTAAGTGTTATGCTTTGTGGATGTAGTGAGTCCTACTGAAGGAACTGAAATGGCCAATTTTCCTCACAATCACCCTCCCCTAGGACTGAGAAAGGAGTTATAAAAGACTGAAATTTGGCTTTCTTGGACACTTTCCTATTCAAGATATTCCAAAGAGCTTTTCAGTAACAAGCTGGATACTGGTGCTGCGGAGAGAGCATGGACAAACACAGAGGCTGTTAATTCAACAGCAGTGGCTCCAAAAGAGCTATGAAGGTTAAAGTCTCTATTACTAAAACAGAGACTGTTGGCAATCTGCCTTAGAAGTCTCTTCTCTAGGACACCCCTGTGGATGGCCTTCATCCTGATGAGCCTGAATTGCCATCTGATACCAGATGCTCTTGCAATATTCATTTTAAGGAAGCTTTGCAGCAAACTTACACACATGGAACAGGTCCTGGGACATCAGGGAGGATGCTGTGAAGGTGGCCAAGAATAGAGCCCTCCTGGGGAAAAGCACACAGGGACACAGAAGCCAAGAGACCAACTAGCATTGTTGAGGTCAAGTGAATGCATTGCTTTTTGACAAATTAAGCTGCTCTGAAGGAATTTCAAACCTTTTTTCTTGGGCTGCCTTAGTGCCTGGCAGCTAGACAGAGACTGAAGGCTGCTGCTGGGTATATAGACAGTCAGAACCAGCCTGCAGTTGTCACAGACAAACACAAACACCATTGCAGCACCTGGAGGCATCCTGGTTAAATGGAATTATCTTCTTCACCAAGACAGAGTTATCACTATTAAATGTCATTAGGCTTAAATTAGGTTTGCTCCAAGAGATGTCCTGAATAAACAAATTTCCTGATTAAGTCCAAGTGGCATGTACTTTAATAAACTCTGTCACCACACTCTTGCATTTTTCCTAGTTTTATTTTTTCCTTAACTCTAACTTTCTGGTTGTCATAGCACTGAGCCCATGGTCAAACCCTTAAGTGCAAAAGCTCTGCATATACAAATCCTTTTATTTTTGCAATGTCATATTCAGATTTTATTAAAGGGAAGAGAGATTGTTTCAAAAATCAGGTCCCTGGTAATGCAGGAAAAATGGTATATGCAAAGCTAAAGCTAACACACAGTTGATTGGTGAATCAACTGAAATATTCTGGAGGCTGCAAGGTATTGAAGGGATGTGAAGGATATAAAGCAGATTGTGTACAATCAGTCACAGAAATATGAGGTACTTCTACCTGTTCTGTCAGAGATCCTGCTCATTCCCTCACAACCAGAAGTGGGATGAACTCAGCCTGACTTTTCTCTGTATGGACGTTCAGGGCTGGCCCAGTGTGACTTCTCTTCTCCACTGACCCTTTCCTTTCCCTTCCTCTACATCTGTTTGCAAATTACTGAATGAGAAACTTGAAAACTTCCGACACTCAACCACTGAAACCGTATGTATTTAAAGTGTTTCAGTTGATGGCTTGAAAACATTAAATACGAATGCCTTAGTTTGAAGGAAAGGTGTCTGCCAAGGAAGGCGGGAAGCCCCAAATTATTATTACTTTAAAACTGAGGGGCTTTCAGGCAAGGATATGGTAAAAGGTGTTTGTCGATGTGTAACAAGGCGAGTGCTCAGCACCAGCCCCCAATCCCGGCCGTCTCTTTCCCCTCTGCTGCAGTTCCGGTCGCAGCCGGCAGGGGGCGCTGCTGGCCCCAGCTGGGCAGCGTGTGCGCTGATTCTCCCGCGCCGGCAGGGGGCGCTCAGCCGCGCCTCCCTCAGGCGGGGACGGCGTGAGGAGGGAGCGGAGCAGAGGGCAGCCCTGGCTGAAGTGTTGCCCTTCCCCAGAGAAAAAAACCCGGATGATGGAGTAGCCAGCTGCACCCTGACCCTACCTTGGCCATTTCTTTTGCCTCTCTTAAGTACCAGTCGTTACTGTCTCTTAGCAACAGGTGGGACAAAATTCCACGAGAGGAAAAAAAACAAAAGGAAAAATCCTAACCCCCAGCAACAAATATAAAAAATCAGGTCTTTCTGAAAAAAAGATGCTTCTGTCAAGAAACTGGAAAGCAAAAGCTTTTCTCTAAAAGTACAAGAGGACACTGCTTGGGAATAAGACTCAGGGCGACACAAGAGCTTCATGGGAAGCAGCCAGATTGAGAGAGGTTTGTTACAGGCCAAGGTAACTCATCATAATCTTTTCTCTCGCTCTTTTTATACTGCTAAGTCTAGAGCCCTTCACTGATGAATCCCTGAATCTAGTTCTGGTGTGTGATCAGCTCCAGCTCAAGGTAACACTCTTCTGCCCTGTACACAGGTAACATCCCAGTGACAGGACACAGCCGGAACGTGCACAAACCTCTGGGGAGGAAGAAAACATTTTTTAAGTCCTGATGTTCAGAGATAACTGGCAGTCCTGCCACCCTGAATAAGTTACCTGGAACTAAGAAAGTATGCAAGCAGAGATGAGGAGAAAGACTTAACATTAGCGTGGATAAGCACCAGAGAAGATCTTCCAGAGACACTGTGCAATCTCCAGCCTGGCAAATTTGCAGGCTCAGGCCTGCAATCCCAGGCAACTGCTGCTCTGAGCCGTCATAGGAAGGAGCTACTCGCCTGGATCACTGTTTTTACGCTGCATGAGGCCCAGCCCAGGTCCTCCAAGGAATGGAAGGTGAGTACAGAGAACAGCTATGTGTCTTCTCTAAGCAGTCCTGGGAAAGTCCTATGGATGTGCCATACAAAGACTGAATAAGTCAGTAGCCTTTCATCTATGCAGTTCAATAAAGACACTGAACTGCTCTGCTGTTGCTCATTGTTGCTGTCTGAGTGGCATTTGAAGAAATAAAGAAAATGAGACTGTCATGCATTGCAAAACTGAATAATTAAAATTGCCTCCATCATAGCTCTCTTTTATCATAAATTTTATTCACATAGCATTCCCCCTTTTATAGGCTGAGAAAGTAATACATAAACCAGCTTAGCAGTTGGGCACAGCATTACCTAGAGCAAGGAACTGAGTTTCAGCTGTCCCACCCCTAACCAGGAAACGGTGAAACTCAAAAAAATATAAAACTGATCTAAGTAAAGAAACTTATTTTCTTGACCCCAGCTACCATAGCAGTTTCTTAAGCTGGCTTAAAGAGAAAATACATACATTGTCTTCATCATGGATGCTGAAAATATGCTCTGTGTTGTACCTATACATGGAGGACTCTTGCCTGGGCTGTGCATCTGACCCTCACCAGAGCTGTCAGTCACAAACACACTGGAAATTACAGCTCATTCTTTGGACTCATGACGCCCACCTAATGTGTTCAATATAAGCTTCCTGTTTATTTTAGACTTTGTACCTAAACCCACAAGCTGAATGCTTCTCTGAATGCCCTTGTAGAACATAAAAGCCTTTCTACTCCTTGTGATTTTCCATGACTGCCTCAGGTGTCTGAACTGCTGCAAACAGCAATTAGAGGACAAGAAACCTGTCTGTCAGGCACAGATCCAAAAGGCACTGTGTTTATCCCTCCCATTATTTGCTTTCTAGCTGGCAGAAAACACTCCATGATCAAGGTATGCACTTTGCCTTGGGACTCCTTTCTCTCCTATCAACATAAATACTGTTCATACAGAAAATAATTGCGTACTCCAGCCACTGATTTGAGTGGACAAGTATAGATTGAAGGCAGCATTCCTATGTTCTTATATATTCAGCTAGGTCCTTCCAGTAGTGCTTTGTTTGAGTGCCTTTAGGCTGCTCTCCTCTCAGTGTGTTCCTTAGATCCTCCAGATTACTTCTCAGAGGCAATAAGCCTTTCTTCACTGAGTGGGTTTAGGCATTTTCCTCAAAGGTGTCCTTCATCCAGGAGCAATGAAAAAACTGAAAGAGCAATTCCCTTGTCCAGGAAGATTCACACCAGTTTTGTTCTTGAAGTAGTACTAAACTGCAGTATGTGTTGAGCTAGATTACAATGCATTCTCTGTCCAGGGCAATTTACAAAATATCGTGTATTGTGACACAAACAATGGGGCATCCAGGTCTCCTTTCAGTTAGACTAACTCTGAACAAACTATCTTTGGCAAGACAGCTTTCAAAGGAAGGAAAAAGTGTGAGGTACCCACATCATCTTTAAGACATGATAAAGCATGCTGTGATGTTTTCTTAGTTGGTATTACTGCAGCAATGCAGTAGCATTTTCTTTATATCTAGTGTGTATTATTGCCTTTATGCCCAGAAATACATAACTGCATCTTCTCTGCTGCATTGTGCAGAGCTCCTCACATATTTTTTTGATTGGAAGTATAAGCACATAATTTTCCTCAGAAACAACAGCTGAAAGCCATCCTATATTCACAGCTTCTAATATAATCTTCAACTGATAAAAATAGCACAAGAGCTTTTTGATGGTATTTTCCACAGCTCAGCTTTACTTTCTGCTTATTTATGCCCACCATGAAAATAAAATGTTGCGAAGTCTTATTCACCAGTATTCCTACACGTCAAGAAGACAGAACCAGCCACTTCACAGTGGTGTATGGAAAGAGGAGAGACATGGTAGACAGAAACTGAAGCAAGAGAGATTCATATCAGATATGAGGAAAAACTTCTCATATTGTTGACAGACTATCCAGAGGGACTGTGCCTCCAATTTCCCATCCTTGGTTGTTCTGAAGTCCAAAATGAGTACAGATGTGAGAAATCTGTTTTGACGTTGTCTTTCTTGTAGTAAATTAAATAGTATTAAGTCAAAAAACATCCAGCTGAGCTATAAGATTCTTTGATTTGGTAATATGCTGCCATAATACAAATGGCAAAAGGCAGCTAGTGGAGGTGCCAAAGAGAGTGTAATCCCAACTGCTCTCCCATGACTGTGTAGGGTTTAACAGCTTTGGATAATAAGCAAGCTGAACCTTTCCACATTCTATTAAACCTCAAGCTATGTTCAGATTGTATGACATTGAAGATCATCCCTTGCTATCAGAAGAACTGCTGCTTGGTTTCAGTTTGTTTGTTCCCCCCACACCAGTCTCTGTCCCCAGACTGTGTTCTGGAACTGCTTTTCTCCTCAAAAGCTTACAGCCTGAACATTGGAGCAGGCTGTGGTAAATGTTTAACTTCCCAAGCTATCTTCCTTTATGCTGTCATCACTCAAGTACCAAAATTAAAATAGTTATACCATTCTGGGCAAAGTTGCTTCAAAAATAAGCCAGAGGAACAGGGATATTCAATGTAGTCAGTTAAAAGTCATCATCAGATCACTTATGTACCTAGCCCATTAGGTACATTAAAGGTAATATTAAACTTCAATGTATTTTCAGCATAGAATACTAAATGGAAGAGCTGGTATATGTTTCTCAGAAAGGTTACTATAGGATATCTGGGCATCATCACTATGATGTAATGAAAATAAAGTTTCAGAGATGGAATATGAATTGCATGACTTTTCCAAGGGTGAGAAGTATGTAGTGTTTATATGGAAATGACAACAAGTTGTCTACTTCCATCCAAAACAGGAATGGAATACAATTCCTCCTGGGTACTTTTCGCATACTCAGTGAACATTGACTTGACACTATAAAAAAGTTTGCCTGAACCATCACTGATCACAGGACTACCATGGCTTGGTTGAATCACTCCTGGCTCTAGGAATATAATTTGCATAAAAATACTTTAAGATTAACTTGTGATTTTAGTTCCCACTGCCTGAACTTCACCTAGAAATGTCAAGATTTAGCCTATGTGCCTTGAACATAGAAGTGTGCATTACAGCACTGAATTAAGTTCTGTGGGAAAATGTGTGTGTGTGTGTGCGCGCGCGCGCAAAGTATGCCTCTGGCTGAACAAGAGCAAGGTAGTGAATAACATATGTGATAATATCTTAAATAAGATAATATGTGATAAATGTATCAGCACGTGTGATTTCATGTGGATACATAAGGCAGTTCTATACCTCCATTTAACTCCAATTTCCTTTTTGCCTTCCTTCAATAGCATTTTTGTCACTGTTTAATGAATGAATGTAGCAGCTAGCATTTTTGGGAGGATGTTTTTAAATGCTGCATGTCTACTTCAATCTCATATCCTGTGTTTATCTTGTCATCTGTGCTGTGGTCATTATCCATGGACGAATGGCTCTCTGCTTCTGGGGGACCAGAGTCTGTCAGTGCTTATCCACCACTCCTTTCAGCAATTTCTCTTTCCTTCCAAACTATGGGTATTTTGTGGCCTTATGAAAGACATGAAAATATCGTGTCTGCCATGACTGAGCTGGGACACTTGAACAACAGCCTTGCCAAACCCTTTGCCTCATCTTGCCTCCACTGGCCTTCTCACATGTCCTTGCTGGCAAAAGCAAAAAAATGCTGTGTTGATACAATAGCACCAAAGGAGATATGGATCAAGACCATCAATACTAAACAAGAAAGGGGAACACATATCACTTAATTTTTGTGTAGAGCCATTGGTGCATTTTCCTCTTATGAGGATTGCAGAGCAATGCAAGAGAAGTGTTCAGAAATTAGAAAAGAATTCTAATTAAATAGAATAATTCAAATCATTCAAATCTCTCTCTCTCTCTCTTTCTCTCTTCAAAAAAGCAGATCCCAGTTCTATTTCATTTCCAGAAAGACTTTGGTCAGATGCAGGTTTTCTCACGCAGTGGTATGCCTGCTTTCCCCAGTTTGCTGATGGAGATCTCCAGGAAGCTGAGGACACAACTGGCTTAGCTATGGGCATTTATGAAAGCATTTCAAATAGAAGGGTCTGTATAGTCTAAAGGCTGGGGCACAGCCTTTGCCTTTCCTTGGATTGTAGGATCTGAAACACATAAATGGATTTAGCACAGCTGTCTTACACCCAGGACAAGCCCCAGCTAGAGTTTCTGCCTCTACTGTCACTGAACACGAAGTCCTAATTCTCATCCTCTTCCACCTCCTCCTCCTGCCCTTACCTGGGAGGTTGTGGCCTCTCTTCCTACAGTTCAGCATCCCATTGTCATGACTTAATCCTCTGAACCCAAGCAGCTTCCACAGGCACAGCATGACCACATCAGTAAGAGCCATCTTGATAAATGTTTAACTTTACAGAGCTTTTTCTTCCATGAAAATAAACCAGGGCATAAATGTTCAATTCCTTTCTGCTCTGTGCACATTTATGTTTTCTCTAAATGAGACCACATACCCTAACTCTGTTCCCCCTCCTCCCCTGGAAGCTCCTACTGTCTCATTATATTACAGCATCAAACCTGATTCAGTAAATCTCTTCTTTCAGAACTGTCATGTTTTAGCCTCAGAACACACAGTATTTGTTCCTAGCGTGCTTCCTTTTTAATATCTTGTTACTAATATCTTGTTTCCTCCCAGCCACAGCTGTATTAGATTATCTGTTCTGGTTTTGGTTGTTTTTTTTCTACAAGAAAAAAAGTTAAACTCCTGATGCAAACCCAGCCCTTTGGAACAGCAACTGATTTATAACTTCTACTCCCCAGACCAAAGGTTAACCCCTCTTGTCAGTTATTAAAAGTTGTATTGGATGCCAGGAAGGAGCAGCATTTGTCAAGTCAAGATTTCTAGGAGCAAAATTGAGACACACCATTTTCAGAGTGTACCTGAAATTGTCAGCCTGTGGGGAGAAAGCAGGTTTGTTAAAATTGCAAAAGAATGAAGAGGAAAGACAAAGGAAAACTTACTGCAAAGGACAAAATGTTTCTTTTCCAACCATTGCCTAGGGATGTGGTAGGAAAAGAAAGCTGCACTGTGGTGCATCTTTTTATATGGTAAAACCAAAGCAATAGCAGAAAATTATCAGGGAGAGGAATACAAAAACAAAGCAAAACATTCTTACCAGTTAACACATGGCTTTAAATTGTAATGAATTAACTTGATATGTTTTAAAATTAAAACACTGCTGAAGGAACACAAAATTATGTTGATTTGTTTGCTGATGAAGAGTGCTATTTTTAAAAAAACAATTACCTTAGTGAATTCTAGGATAATCAAAAGACAGACCATCTTCAATTTTGGTTTTCTCTTAAAAACAACTCCATGGCATCCAAGGAATCTTAGCCAGATATGCTTTAGTGCAGTAGATAACTGCTTAATTATTGTAACTAAAACATGAATATGCCTAGATGAGGACGGCAGGAGCAAAGCAATGTGTCTGTGTCACTGTAGATCCATCTTATTTAACTTAGTATAATACTGTATAAGAATAATATAATGGATAGTGGTAGGTTGATAAACAGATATTAAACCATTCCTCTGCAAAAGCTAAGACTTCTCATAGAGAGGTTGTTCAAGAAGTGAGATAACCACACTGTGAAGAGAAAACCCTTGTCATAGACTTAAAGGCTAATGATGAGGATATAAAGTTGGAAAAAGTGGGCAGTATATTATGTTATGGATGAGACTTCTGTAGTGCCAGTCCTTCACAAGGTATTTTCCAGACCCATGGCTGGAAAGCTTGCATCTCCAAGAGGTGGGAATTCAAGAAGTCACACTTTTAGGGCAAGGAGGAGCGCAGCATTATGACTACAAACCCAAACTGAATCTTCTGCAGTGGGAAAGAAAAGTGCTCTGCTGATGTCAAGGAGATTTCCTCACAAAGAGACGTTTTCTCAGAAAAACACCATGGTCAGTGGCACCTGAACTCTCAAAATACAGGTGAGAACACCAGCCTGTTCCTTACAGTCGTTCTTGATTGACAAGATGTGCCACCCTACTTGAGCTGGCTCTCCCCTTCCTTGTGCAGACTTGCTCAGGAAGATGGACAAGCGGAGCCCAGTTTGTCTCAGGACAAGCAGTGACCATGGGAAGGCTGAGCCCCACCAGCAGCGTGAGTGGGAGCCAATTTCCTGAATCTTGTATCAGCTTACCACCAATGAATACTTATGTCTGAGGACATGTAGATTGTTTTTCCTATTTCTTTACAGCTGTATCACCTGCTCAGTACAGTTCATAGCATTGTAAGCAGGCATGAGGAAAATCAGGATGTCCCGAGACAAACAGAACCCCAACATTAAGCCTGAGCCCAGGCTGATCCACTAGCATCACAGGCTAGTGTTTCTCACTGCTGGACTGCTCTGGAGGTTGCTACTGCTGCACTCACAGGACCCCAGCACAAATTACAACTTGATAAAAAATGGGGAAGCCTTATTATGCTCTAAGGAGGCACAGAAAGAAAAGGAGGTGGTCATTATGGATGGATAAACAAAACCGGAGAGTGAAAATCTGCGTCTGTCTGCGACAATAACACTGTGGAGTTGTTTCTTAACTGATTTTCATGGCCCACGGGCTTTTGTTTCGGTTCCTGGCTTAGACAAAGAGCTGGCATGCCCTCTGCCTCCTGCTAGTACAGTTTAAAATAAGTACTGTGGGCTTGATGTGCATGCTGGGGTCTCTCTTTTCCTCAGTTTACAGTTTACACTTCTGTTTAGGTCCTCTGCTTGTTTATGATTTATGAAGCTTTCACTCTGTCTATTGCATTTAACAAGCACTGTGAAGAAAAGAGAAAGCTTTTAGCTCCAAGGCAAAAAGAGAAAAGAAATGGTTTCTCCTATTCCTTTAATGCAATTTAAAGGAGATTGGAAGTTAAAGAAGCCATAAAGTGAAAGATGGAATGGCAGAGGGAGAACAAAGAAAACCCTAGACACCTTTAATTTTCCCTAGAGGAGAATGTTAAGAAAGACAAAGATGCTTTTTCCCCTCCAGCCCCCTAACAGAAATGTTTTTCAGACACACAGATTAGATTTTCAGCTTTCCCAAATCATCTTGGCAAGGTAAAGATACCTTGTACTATCCTCATCATCTTTTATTATCTTTACTGAACCAAGTCAAGTGTTATTTAATTGTAAGGGACACAAAAGGATAGGTCAGGCAACTCACGAACAAAGGCAGATACCCAAGACAGCTCCTCAATTTGGCTGAGATGCTATAAGGCTTGGGGACTGGGAAAGAGGCACTGCAATGAATCACCTGTGGTTAAAAAGCTACTCTTCCTGGGAAGTGAAGGAAATGGATAGGACATCTGGGATAACCTGGTCTGAGACTGCAGCCCTGGAGCTGAGCAGAAGCTGTTGAAAAGACATGAATATAGACTGCAGTTTTGTTTCACTGTTCAGTATTTTCTGAACCCTCTTGAAACTTAAACCATGTGCACCCTTATTAGTTCACTGGCAGGTCTCATCCTCCAGGTGTATTAAGCCACTTTCTAGATACAGTGAAATGAAGTCAGAGAGCCAGGTCCTTGCACTGGGCAATATCAGATCTCAAAGAAAAGATCACATGCCAGCCAATGCGTGCTCCTTGGTTTTGCCAGAGATCTCTCTAACAATCAAGAATACAAATACAGCTTTGAACTTTTATTGTGACCAGTAAAGTCAGATGATTTAAGCAGTTAATTCATTACATAGGATCTAAGGTTTGCTAAAGTCAACAATAAAAAAGTTCACAGGGTTAACAGTCTTTGATTCAAGACTAAAACGATCAAACTTTTGTGGTGAAGAAGAAGAGAACCCTTCCCGTCATCCCGTGTAAAATTTTCTTTTCATTCTGTTATAGGCTTGTTATTGTTTAAATGCCTCAAACTGTAAGAAAAAAATACTTGTATTAAAAAGACAAAAAGCACAGCACATTTATTACTGAAGACATTGGTTCCTTCTTACCTCTTCCATCTTCTGAGATGTCTTTCCTAAATATCAGGAGAAATAATGTGATACAGTTGCAGTAATTGTGAAGGCAATAAAGAAAGGAGCGGGAAAAAATTACCATTTCATATTTTTTTGAAAAGAGGCAGAAAGGCCTCAAGCACAATTGTTTTCCCCACACCAGCTTTGATCTCTGCAAATATAAGTTTTAAGCCAAAAGGATATTATTTTCTAAAAGTTTTAAGCATCTGCAAGTAAAGGTTTAAGATAAAAGTACCTTCTCAATCATAAGTCACTATAATTAGTTCATGAAAGTGACCGAAATATTTAAATTATGTTTAATTATAAAGATTGAGGAGATGATTTCAGGAAAGTGAATTGCAGCCTTCCAAATTAAGATAGAAATAAAAATCAAGGCAGAATAAAAAAAAGGTAAGTACTTTAATTATACTTTGTTTTTCCTCACACTGGTTGCAAAGATATATGGATAGCAGTCATCACACACACATTGAATTTGGTACAGCGGGACTTTGGTACCAGCAACCCGTATTATTCTGTCTGGTAACATGAGTGGGCCAGCAAAGTCAAGAGCACAGCTCCCCTTGATCTCTGTGGGCTTTTGAGGTATGGAAGAGGCAGTGATTAATGAAAGCGTCTCCATTTTATTCATAATTCTTTCACCTGGGCACTTCCTAATTGTACCATTTTGATAATATGTAGGCTCTTGCTCCTATATACACTCAGGACTGATGGATTTCTTCATTTTGAGCCTCCTGTTCACTCCAAACCTCTGGTTCTTCTAGCATTAAAGGTTAGGCTTCAAGCAATTTTCTTGCCTGGATACTTATTCCATCTCAGGTTTTTTTCCAATTAGATCATGCAACACTGTGATATATGTGCAAGATGCTTTATAAATCAGCATGTAATAACAACATAACAACACTGCATCCATTTGTTAAAGAAGAGGGAAGGTATCCTGTCTGTCCAGAATATTATTTAGTCAAGGTGAACATCAGACAGGACACCAGGCCTAAAGAGCACCATTGCTGTGCAGAATTGCCATCCCTATCTGTCCTGCCACCCCAGGAGAGAGTGCTGCAGAGGCTGAAGCCAGGCATTCTCTCACCCCGGTTTTGTGACTGGAGTTTCCACTTATGTGTGAATAATAAAGTCACCTGGAAGTCAAGAGCCAGACTTTCAAGGGTGTCAAGACATCTGAGGGTAATCAATAGTCGCTGGGATTTTCACGCCTATCCAACTGCAGTGAATGAGAGATTTAAAGTACTTAAATGCACTTTAGATAACCTAATGTCTCTGAAGACCTGACGTTTCATTTCCCTTTGCTCTTGCTTCTCTGTGCAGCAGAGGTAATGCTGGCTGCCTGGCAAAGGGCTGACAGTTTTCACCCTGTCATGACCACATTTAATCTGTGTCAGAAAACTGCTGTTTAAAAAGCAGAAGGTGTTACTGTATTTTTGGGAACTGCTAATGGCCACCACATGCCAGCCTTTGACATACAGGTGACTACAAACACAGCTGCAGCCAAATGAGGAATTAAGCCATCCTTCCTGAGGTGACCATGCTTGTCATGATGCACAGGAAGCTGAGATAACTCAGGCATGCCCTGAAGCAAGTAACCCTGCCACCAGGAACAGCCCAGTGCCACCAGACTCTGATGTAAAGACTCACTCGGTGCTGTGTTCCACATGGATGTGGCCCCAGCAGACTCTGATCAGGCTGGATCAGAGCTGAATGAGCTGGATCAGAGGAAGAGAAGCCTCCCAGGCCCCTTCAGACAATGAAGGGGTGGGAGGTTTTAGGGACAGCCTCCCAGCTTTGAGCAGCAACAACCCTGGGTGTTCCTCAGCCATGGCAGCCAATACATGTAGAGTGTTTATGTGATCAATTCAATGGGTGGGAGAGCAAGAGAATCAGTTAGAAAGGGCTACATCAATTCTTGGAAGCCTTGGAAATGGAAGAAAGATGCCCACCATTTCCAGTACCCATATACACATATTTACTCTCACAAGAACATATTATTCCTGCTCTGTGCTGCTCCATGCTTTTATCTTCCTGAAAGCAGCAGTTCTAGTGACAGGGTGCTCTGTACCCTCGGGCTGGATGCCAACTGCTGTGTGCTGAGTTACCCATGTATGGTCAAGCCAGTTTAACTGCCTAAAACTTCAGTCTCAGCTGGGAGATCATCTGATGATGATATGTCCGCTAGCTATAAAACCTGCCAGTTACAATATTCATCTTTCTACCATGGTCTTAAGAGGAAGATTAATTAAGATTTTAATGCCCTTAAAATGGCATATTTAAAGATTCCTCATTATACATGAGGTATTCTTTTAGAGCTAGAAGAATGAGGATTTCTTCAGAACTGCAGCTGAGTACACACTGGGGTCTTGGTCCTCACTCTACCATGGTCTTAAGAGGAAGATTAATTAAGATTTTAATGCCCTTAAAATGGCATATTTAAAGATTCCTCATTATACATGAGGTATTCTTTTAGAGCTAGAAGAATGAGGATTTCTTCAGAACTGCAGCTGAGTACACACTGGGGTCTTGGTCCTCACTCTACCATGGTCTTAAGAGGAAGATTAATTAAGATTTTAATGCCCTTAAAATGGCATATTTAAAGATTCCTCATTATACATGAGGTATTCTTTTAGAGCTAGAAGAATGAGGATTTCTTCAGAACTGCAGCTGAGTACACTCTGGGGTCTTGGTCCTCACTCACCCTTCCTACAAAGACAGACATGCTCAAGGCAAGTGGGCTGTGTGCTGCAAATTTTGGGCAGGAGAGAGTTCTTCAATGGTTTATCTCTGCTGAGGAGAACTGAAGGAAAGACCCATTTTCCCTTCCCTTGCTATCCTGGACTGCAGTTGCATCAGAGGAAGGAGTCACACAGGGATTGGTTTGTGCTACTACTGCTCAGCGCTTGAGCCAGTTAATAAACTGTCCCACGTTCTGCTGTATAACAGCACAGAACTTAAAACATGGAGTAGAAACAGATGGGTGATTGTGTAGGAACTGCACTAATTCCAGCCTGGGCTTACATTTGTATACTCTGCTGTGGGGTGATTGGTACGTTAGTGTGGGTTTAGTGCTCTAACTGAGTGATCTGGTTCCCAGAGCATTTATACAGACACACAAAGCAGGTACTTAATAGGTTGTCTTTCAATTATTCCCTTTCCTAGCAGCTCTTTGAGACAGTCACTTGGCTGGAAGAGGAAGAAACACATCTACTCTGTCTGGGATCTGACCTGGTCCATCTATAAAATTGGAAGACTGTATAAAACAGATCTGCTTTACCATCCTCACCAGCAGATTAGGGGACTGCAAGTAGTATGTCCACAAGTCATAAAACCTGTCAGATACAGTATTTCTGTTTCTACCATCTATTTAAAAGAAACTTAGAGAAGGTTTATTAATATTTTAGTGCCTTTAAAGTGATACATTTAAGTATGAGGAACTGATCAGGCAGGTCAGGGTGTACCTCAGACTTCATAAGATGATTAGCAGAGGGAGTGTCAGGATGTAGGGATCAACTCTAGTGCCTGAGGTGCATCTGAACAGAGCAGGAAAGTCAGTAAAGGTCTACGGCTGTCATATCCCAGCTGTTTGCTTTCGGGACCCTACCAGAGCACACCACAGCTCTTAGTAGCCCATGTGTCTGGGCTTCATTCTCACTGAAACCAGGAGTCAGTCCATGGCTGGGGTATCTATCAGGAGATCTTCTGAGCTCCTGGATAAGTCCAAAATTTCAGACACAGCTTCCATTGCACTAATGCATCGCATGTTACACTCCCTGTCTTATGTGAGCTTTTGAGATGGATCACTTGAATTATCTTCTGTATCCCACTGCATCCACCCAGCTTTAGCAGATTCTGAAAGCTACCAGGCTGACCAGGAAGGGTGGTAAAGGCTATACAGCTAGCTAACTCATGCCTGAGACATGCAGTACCTCTATGGAAATACCACATATTAAATAAAATAATAGTATTGATTTTTGTTCTCTCTTTACTGCTATTGACACTGCTTTCCTCTGTATTTCTCGTTTCTTTTTCTTATCTGTCTAATAAGGTCTCTAAAATCTTCCATTACGTTCCAGCAAATAACAGTTGTATAAGCACATCTTCTTGGTGCAAAATCTTTTCTGGAGCTTAGACAAAAATTTTGGCTTTTCAAGCAGAAATATTTGTCCCTTCAACTTCTGTCACTTTTAAGCCCTACCCTATCTCCAAAACTTTGATTTATTAATTCACTAAGTCACAAAGAGTTTTTATTGCTGTTGAACTCTGAAAAATGACTGAAGACCCCATGTAAAAGCCAAGAGTTCTGCCTTGTGCATGGCAGGCAGAGTTCAAGCATGAGCTCAGAAATAGTGTGGAGGCTGGACAGTGTCAGCTACATCTACATGGGCAGCTGCACACCAGCAACTGATTAGGTGCTTTGACACAGATGAGTCACCGAGGAAGTCATAAGAGGGAGGCAAGCTTTGTAAGTGGAACTTTAGAGCCCCTTCTTCATCACACTTGCAGCATATTAAGATGCTTTATTGCACTGTGAGAACATAAGAAAGTTTCTAGGGAGAAAATAGTACACAGTTCCCTTGGCAGGAACCCAGCAGCTAAGCATGTGTGCAAGTATAAAGGAAAAACAATTGTCACCCTTCACTTTCTGATAATTCTCTCAGCTGTCCTTCTCTTGTGGCACCTTTTTAACAGCTTTCTGCATGCTGGAAGATTTATGCATCTCCCCATCTCTGACTACACCAGCTCTACTGTGGAAAGGAGGAAACTGAGAGGTTATGTTCACATCCTGATAGAAGTTATAACATTACAGAAATTATAGGATAAAACACAGCTGTTGCTCCCTGTATGGGACACAGTTGGCATGCTCCACAATGCTTCCTCAGATAACAGTAAGCACCTGCTAAGGGGAATGGAATGGATCAAATATTTACTTGCTGTCCTGCTGCCTACCCATTTGCTCCTGGTTTTGTTTTGCCATCCCTTAGCATTCCTTTGCTGTGCTTTTACTGATTTGCGCTTACTGATTTCACACCACCTCTTAAGCTTTTTGACACCTTTAGCATTACATCCCTGTTTTTCAGGATACTTCCAAATATCAGTTTGGTGCTAGCCCCAAGGTGTATCCCTTATTGGTGCATTAGGTGTATCCCTTATTGGTGCATTCCAGTGGATTCCAGATGTTACTGAAAATTATGTGTTTACCCTGACTGTCCACTGAATGAATAGTCTTTATAAAAAATATATAACTTACAAAATAACGATTTATAACATGTCCAGAGATAGTAAGTTTAGGAGAGGCCTCTAAAAGACATCTTGCCCTTAAGATTGAAGCTGGTTTTGATGGATGATACCTACTTTGTTTTCAAAATGCCTAGTGCTGATCACCACCTAGCCTCAAAAGGCAGTGTCTTCCCAGCACTCACTAGCACATTCCTTCCTGGTTTTATTGAGAAAATGCTTCCTAATATATAGCATGTCACTTAAGTTGTTGTATTCTGTTTTGCACAATATTTCTAGGTTAAAGAAACCCAGAAATGTTAATGTTGCTTATTACCTGTAACGATGGGTGTAACCACGTGTGTGTTCCCTTTAGTTTGGCTGGAAACAAAGTGGGCCTGATTGGAGTCATAGAGCCATATTAATGAGGTGCTGCACCCAAGGTTTGAAGATTTCCTAAGAGAAAATTGTCTAGCCAGGCCAGATATTATTTGTATTTTGCTTTCTGCAGTAAACATGCAGCAAGAGTATGCACACACTAATTGCTGGATGTGTCTACACTTAAACATGGCTGTACCTGTTGGGACAAGTAGGTTTAGTATGTGTGCTGCCTGTGAAAGTACCTAGAAGTGGTTACCAGGGAAACTCTAAGAGCCAGGCAGCTGTATTTGTACTTTGACTGGTATTCTTCTAGCTACTAACTCTGTCAAACTGAGGGACTACCCACAGAAATGCCTACTACAGAGTGACACCTGACTGAGGTCGTCTCTGTTCTGCTTTCAGCTGGAATAGAGTTAATTTTCTTCTTAGTTACTAGTACAGATCTACACTTTGACTTTTGAAAAGAAAGAACAAGCGAACAACCAATGTCCCTTTTGCTAATCTTAAAGTGAGAAGGATTAATAAACTCTGAATATTCAGGGAACTGTTACTCAGCTGAAGTCACGTCACCTTTTGTTTCCTGCCTGCAAAATCCCTGAGTCATACAGAGCTACAAAGTCACACTCAGGCACACTCCAGCAAACGCTGGGGCAGGTTCTCTAGGTATTTAAAAGGGGAATAACCCTTTTGTGTGATTTTTGAGTCTTATCACTTTGGAACATTTTTCAGAGGCAGCGGTTTCATTGAAAATGAAGTACCCGCTATAGCTTTTATAATTTTAGCTAATATTTTCCCTAACACTCTACTTCCAGTGACTTCAACATATTTATGAAGACCAA
This sequence comes from Anthoscopus minutus, assembly GCA_013399455.1. Classification (NCBI taxonomy): domain Eukaryota; kingdom Metazoa; phylum Chordata; class Aves; order Passeriformes; family Paridae; genus Anthoscopus; species Anthoscopus minutus. The sequence continues at coordinate 33,438 of VWYI01047915.1, forward strand.
AAGTAGAGCCAGACTTCACTGTGGATTTCTACAGTGTTTCTTCTGGCACCCCTATGACTGCAGCATCTTCATATGTATTTTGACCATAAAATGAATTCAGATCTGTTTCTCCATGGTTTCTCCTCCATCTACTTATATTTCTATTTTATGAAGTTGCCCAGTTCTCTCTGATGGTACATCACAGTGCTTCAGCTTTCTGAAGACAATTCTTCCCTGGCTGCAACAGCCATGGAGAGCACAGGGAAGGATATGGCAAGTTGTGGGAGATGGCAGTCACTTCCTGCTGTCTACAGAAAGACTGAGACCTGTACTAGATGCATTTTCAGATGGCTAAAAGTGAGATTAATCTCTAGGCATCCCCAATGTTCCCTTACTCTCTTCTGTTTTCCAGACTTGCCAAAGCATATTCCATGGAGCTAGAAATTCACAGCACAAACCTCCATTTGTATTTGATGTGATTCAGGCCAGCAGAAGAGTCACTGCAGAAGTGTGTGAGAGGCAATCTGACCCCCTGATGTACTGGGACTTCATAGTTCCCACTGGCTTTGTTGCAGCAAACTGCTGATGTGGGATGACACTGCATCAGTTCTGGTCTGACAGCAGTGTACCTTTTACTCTTAATTCTGTGCTGCCTTGGATACTTCTTCTGCCTGATTTGTTTCACTTTATTGCCCAGAAAAAAGAAGAAAATAAATTACCCAGAAGGCATTGTGACCAAATTGCTGAAGTTCAGTGAAGCTTTTCTATTTCTTTTCAGAGTGCTTTTCTGTACTTTGTCATACTTACCTGAAAGCTTCTCATGTGCATAGGAATGGAGTTCATAACACTAATTAAGCTCTCTAGACATGAACAGAAGCTGAAGATGGACTTTCAGAGACATCAAACTGGTGTCTGTAATCCCAGGCAAATGCATAATTTGTCTCATTATATTTTTTCTTTTTTTTTTTTTAATAGATCTACTTCCTTTAAGTTGCTCCTTGGAATTCGATTTTTAGGGTATCTAGGGTATCTTTTCACACCCAAGGAGGCTGGAATCATGCATCTTTTAGCCTCA